>JAWPHD010008574.1:0-113639 GCA_037043455.1 Cyrtodaria siliqua | reverse complement strand
CTGCAAACATGTACATATTTGAAAGTCATTTTATTGTTAGTAATGTGGAATGGTGACAGGCATGAAACATTGCCATATTTCATACCGTTCCTGTTGACGATAAAATAGATAAATGAATGCAAGAACGACATGCACATCTCCACTTGTTACTCGTGCTTCCATCAAAGTTGGTGGAAATCCAGAACACAGAATTATGGAGAAGTACCACAGACAAGAATTTTCTGTCAAATATTCAAAGAACCACAACTCCATCAAAAATCATCAAACCCAAAAATGACCAGGATATGCGCTTCTCCACTTCATACAGACATTTTTCACAAAGTTTGGTGAAAATCGATCAAGGGGTTATGGAGAAAAAAGCATGGACAATATTTTCGAGTGAAAATATTCAAACTCTGTCAAATTTAATTGAACCAGAATGAGACGATGACATGTGCATCTCCACTTCATACTGACATTTCTTCACATGAAGTTTGGTGAAAATCCACCTAGTTGTTATGTATAATTAGCATGGACAAGATTTTGAACAGAGCGACAGAACAACGTCTGACTGACAGAGTGACTACTATAAAAACCTTCAACTTTGTTTGCAGCGGTATAAAGCATATGCAGTCAATGATATAATGTTTCCATGGAACACAAAAATATTGATATTAAAAAATTGCTGAACGTATGAAACACTATTAAAAATGTGTTTTTAATCTTGGAAGTACTCGGTAGTATGTAATTATTTTTGCCTTGTGCCGAGGCCATTTTCCATTTGTTGTATAAAATAAAGAAATAAAATTTCACCCCCGCAGCCTCTATTTTGAAATAAATTTGAGATGAGAAACTAGCAATTAATGTGTCATGCTTAGGTTTATATATGTATCAAAGGCATCACCAGACTCAATTAGGTTTTTATCACTGTTTTTAATATGTGTAGGAAGATCGAAGAAGAATCTTGCATTCTTTTTCATTTTTTGCCCGAGAAACCAAACATTTAACAAAATTCTAAACAGAAGCAAAAGGCATCACAAGACAACTGCCTAAATTATTATTTGTAGCAAGTTTCAACAAGAAATCTTGATCGGGTTAGGCAGTTATGGAGTTATGCTCCCCCACAAAAAAACACTGGACATGGTCAGTGTACACTATAAAAGGCCACCACTAATCTTGATATGAGTAAACTTATTTACTGTATCTTGAGCGTTTGAAGTTATGCTCCAGAAGTGAAAAATGCGACTGACTGGTTCATTTTTTTAAACCCCACACCTGACCTCAGCCCCACACCCAAATATCTCTTGCATACAGATCTCATCTTTGAATTAAACATTCCAACAAAATTAAAAAATTTAAGCATAATGGTACGGTTCCAAAAACCAATATTAAATCTCAATATGCATGTTGACCTATAAATTTAATTGCATATTTTGTCTAAATATATGTTCAAATAAGTGCCTAGGAAGTTTGAACAAATTCTGTTATTAGGAACATAACAAAAAAGGAAAATATACCATTTCTATATAATTTCATACAAAACTTGGCCTTTTAGCATAGGGATAGGGCAATTATTTTTTTTAAACAAGCATGGGGACCTATCATTTTTATTGCACATTTTGTTTTTATTTATGTTAAACTATGTGCTTAGAAAGTTTAAACAAATTCTATTATTGGGAACATACAAAAAAAAAAGGAAATTGTATCATTATGGACTAATTTGTGCATAAATTGTGATAATGGTCTCAACAGATTTTGTAAAAAAATATAGGTTTTACATAAAGATGAGCTTTAGATGTTATTGTGATTAAATGTTCTTTACTTTAATACAATTTTAGCAGAATTGTGACCAATGAATAAAAAATGATTAGACTTCAAAAATGTCTTATTTAGCTATTTCATGGACTTGTTCAACTTTTTGGACAGATTGACATGACAGTGGCATTACAAATTATTTTTTAAAATTTAACAATCATGGTGACCTACCATTATTTTTGCCTTTTCTGTCTATATATATAACAGACTTACTGTACAAAAAGTTTAAAGAAAATCTGTTATGCAGAAAAAACTATAGAAAATGTCTTTAAACATACAAAAAATGAACATTAACAAAATGTGAGATGATGTTTTTTAAATTTTCCAGACAGTTATTATATAAATATATAAATAAGCAAAGGTCTCCATAAAATAACCCAGTTCTGAGACAGGCATCTGCCAAGTCTACTTAATCAAATATCTTCATGAATGAAATCAAAGGACAAGACAAATATGACAGAACAGAGCAAATATGACAGAATGGAGAATAGGAATCTGTAAACATGTTTATGATTAGGCAGGCATTCATACAAACCTTTTCATGGCAGCCTCCATTGTTGTCTGTACACATATCCGTCTGCACACATGATATGCCATTGCCATGGTAACCACTTCTGCACTGACAAATGTGCTAAATGACAAAAATAATAGAAAAGCCCACTGAAATGAGTTCAAATCAAGGTTGAATATGTTTGGGTCATTAGAATCTTAAGAAACGAGAGAAACACACTGGGAGCTGAACTTGTAAATGAGAAAGTGTCGATTCTTACAGCTGGCAGGAGGTATACAGTACTGATTCTACCCAGGAAAAATGGGGTGGTCTGCTGCTACAACAAACAAACTGACCATTATATAGGCCTTACATGTGCTAAAAATTATGTAAAATTGAATTGAATATTGTTTAACGGCTCATCAACACAGTATAGGTTATTTAGAGCCGCCCCAGAGAGAGGGGAAGGATACATAGGAATCCGGGAACCTGCCCTACTCTTATTATCGAATAGATTCCTATGGTTCTTTAACGTGCTCAGAGGATAGACCGATACACGGGACCGCCCGGTTTATGTCCCCATCCGACGGACGAGGCAAAGGCTAAGTGTCTTGCCCAAGAACACACCGACGGAACTCAGTGGCACCACGGTGGATTGAACCCGGGGCCTCCGGTTACAAATCCGACTGCGCCACGCCAGCCCTCTAAAAATTACGTAAAACACCATACAAACACCTTCAGATTAATAAAGTTTAAAAAGAAACGTAAGTTCAAGGTGTCATACATGTGATAACTTCCAGGATAATGTCAAATCTCATGGGATTATGAACAATCTCAGGGTCTCAAAAGCAAAACTTCCCAAGAGCAAAACAGCAACTTCTGCTACCATACCCAGAGTAATAGATTTAGTTTTCTGACAAAATACAGACATTCAAACAAACTCATAGAAAGTAGTGATATAATTACTACCCAAATATAGGTAAAAGTAGGTTTATCATTACCTCGCCAGGTGCAGTTTCAAAACAGTCGGCATTGCTATGACAATCGCTATGGTTATTACAACTGGTTGCCGGGTAACAATATGTGCCATCGCCTGACCAGCCATCATTGCAGGTACAATTAGCCACACCAGGACCTGTCTTCTTACAGCTTGCCTGAATCATGTTAAATCACTATGGTTACCACAACTAGTTGCCAGGTAACAGTAACCTCTCATTTCCTAACACCCTATACTTACAATTACTTGAATCAAGACCACCATCTCAAGCAATAACTAGAAAGGGTTGCTTTTGTAACAAAAACATATGTCTTCCCCCATAATTTTTAACCAACCTGGCTGAAAGTTGCGCTCTGCATGTTGTCAATATGGTGAACATTTGTGCCAAGTTATTTCAAAATCCCTCAAACGGTTCAAGAGATATGGAAGAGACACGGAATATGGTGCATATTCCCTTCGACCTCTAAGTGTGAGCTTGACCGTAAATGGACATGGCCGGAGTTACACTCTGCACGTCTTCTCAATAGGGTGAACATTTGTGCCAATTTATTTTAAAATCCCTCAAGCGGTTTAAGAGATATGGTGGAGACAAGAAATATAGTGCATATGACATTCGACCTCTAAGTGTGACCTTAACCTTGAACAGATGTGACTGGAAGTTACGCTCTTCATGTCCTCTCGATATGGTGAACATTTGTGCCAAGTTATTTCAAGATCCCTCAAGCGGTTCAAGAAATATGGTGGAGACACGACATGATATGGAGGAGACACAACATATAGTGCATATGACCTTCGACCTCTAAGTATGACCTTGACTTTGAATGGACTGGCTGGAAGTTGCGCTCTGCATGTCGTCTCGATATGGTGAAAATTTGTGTCATGTTATTTCAAAATCCCTCAAGAGTTTCAAGAGATACGGTGGAGACCCGAAATATAGTGCATATGACCTTCGACCTCTAAGTGTAACCTTGTCCTTGAACGGACCTGGCTGGAAGTTGCGCTCTGGAGGGAGACATAAATAGCTCGCCTTAATCAAAACATATATAACTGGTTGTTAGGTAACAGTTTGTGTCATCTGCAGATCAATGGAGGACTTTTAAGTTTGCAGAGGTTAAAATCCTATTTAATCTTACATATGACTGCAGACTGGACATGATTTTAGCTCAAGACGAGATAGGTAAGCTATACATATGGACAGACATGATTATGAGCTTACAGTTTAATTGAATTGGATTAATAGTCGCACCAACAGCTAAGGTCATATGGCAACTTTCCAGCTTCCACTCATGGAGGAAGACCCCAGGTGCCCCTCCGGGCAATTTTCATGCATGGGTGGGCACCTGGGTAGAACCACCGACGTTCCGCAAGCCAGCTGGATAGCTTCCTCACATAAAGATTCCTAGGCCCCTGAGGGATCGAACCTAGTGGTGAGGGGCAAGTGATTTCAAGTCAGAGACTCTAACCACTCGGCCACGGATGCCCCATGCTAACAGTTTAATAATACTCCATGGTGTCTTGGTATGGTTTACACAGAGGGTCAACCTCTAAAAATACCTATCTATGGCAGTCACCCATATGGTTCTACACAGGGGCCAACCTATACATACTGTAGATCACATTATTTCCGCGTGATCTTAAGTTCGCGAATCAGTGGTCTCTGATTTATTAGCGTGTTCATGAATTTTCGTCCAAGCAAAATGTAAATAATCATATTTTCTTATAAATAATATATTTCTTAGGTGTTTTTTGTCGAGTTTTGTTTATTTCATTAGTTTTTTTCTAATACATGTATTTCACACTTAATCTGTTAATTCCGACTACATCCGCTATCGGAGTCCTGTCATAGCCCGGAGACACACATCAATTATCCTATCAGTTATACTAAGTGAGCATCATGTGATTGTAAAGAATGTATTGATTGTATTGAACACGATTTGTAACGCTTATTCATTGACTGATGTTTAACAAATATAATTACCAGAACAGTAAACAGAAAATAACATTCGTATTTTTGTAGTGTAAACGCCGCACTTTAAATTCATAGCCTTGATTCAACATAAACCATATTAAAATTAATATTTCTAAAAATTATTTTACAAGTATAGACATAATACATAATTCAAATCAAATTATAGGTATTGTTAACCACTCTTTAGGATATAGAGATTATTTAGCTGCTGGGGTCGATTATAGGGAAATCATTCACGAGTGGTAGATGTGTGGTTCTTTTCACAAACGAGCGCAAGCGAGCGAGTGAAAAAACAAAGCACGTCTACCATCAAGTGAAGGATTACCCAATAATCGATCCCAGCAGTTACATAATCTATTTATTACATTTTAAATTACGTTTTTGCAAACAAATATTCGCTTTATTGAACGTTATCGGCGGATGACTTCGACGTCAGCAACACTTTGTTGACGTCACGACTCGACGTCGCAACGTTAGTTATTATTGTGTTCTAAGTTAGCAACGTTAGTTATAATTGTGTTCTGAGTTAGTTATTAATATTTAGCGATTATGAATATTCTTGCACTGAGAAATCCCGATCTTTCACGCACAATGTAATAAATAAAGTTTCTTGCTTGTACATGTTCTACACTGGGGTCAACCTCTAGACATACCTGTCTATGGCAGCCATCTCTTTATGTTTCTACACATACCTGTCTATGGCAGCAACTAGTGATGGTCCGATTGTCGCTACGTCGCCGACATCGGTTAGGAAAATCCAGAGCGACGATAATCGATTACGAATTTCTGTTCCGCGACTTCGCGAAAGTTTTATACCGTACCCAAGGGAGACAAATCAGTGATCACGTCGTCAGCGATGGAGGAACGCGATGTTGAACTTCAACAACTTTTTCCTCATCCAGGAACAAAAACTAAATCGCTGGCATGGGATTTCTTTAAATTTAAAAAAAGGAGGCGACGAGAAGATCGACTCTAGTGTCGCAATTTGAAAAATTTGCAGAAAGCAATATGCAAACAAAGCTAATTTGTTTTAATATATCGGTAGATGTTTTCGGATAGTAACTAATTCGGATGCATGATTCGTTGTAGTCGTGTACATTTATAAATATTTAGATAGTTAAATGGAAATAATACTATGTTGGAATGCACATTTAAAAATTGTAATTGAAGCTCTATTATTTGATATATTTCAAGAAAAAGTAATGGCTTCATTATTTTTGAAATCACTCATATGTGAATGTGTCGGTCATATGACTCAGTAACTGTGAGTTTCAGCACTTTATGGACTTTCTAGTCATTTAAAAAGGTTCTAGTCACTTGAATTACCTTTCTTCTGTTGTTAACTTGTTAGCCAGTTTGTGTCAAGTTACCTGTTTCGGCTGTTTGTCAAATTGTTATTTTTGCTTGTCCATTTCCACAAATGATGTATAATGCTAATATACTTTTTTCTGTTTTTATTTTAATTGTAACAGAAATTACTTTATACAAACAGTGAAGATTGTAGAGTCTTCCTTGTCAACAGTTCGCCGCAGGGATGGAAACTAAGCTTGGTTGCCCATTTGACCAAATGGGCAACCATCTTATGAATTTTGGTTGCCCAGCTGAAAATGAGCCCATGGCATGTTCTGAGCATATGTGTAAGTTTAGCTTGTCGAAAAAGCTAGTCGCCTGGGCGGACTACCAACTTATGAAATTTACTTGCCCAGCTTGGAATTTAGTTGCCCGGGCGAACGGGCAACCATTAGTTTCCATCCATGGAACAGTTCGCTGTTGATTGAATGATTACTCTACTTCAACCGATTATTAATCGGAAAGTTATCGATTATACACCATCCGATTAAATCGATTATCGATTGTGAAAAATTTCAGCCGATTTCCATCACTAGCAGCAACCTCTGTATGGCTCTACACAGGGGCCAACCTCTACACATATCTGTCTATGGCAGCCACCTCTGTATGGTTCTACACAGGGGCCACCCTCTACACATATCTGTATATTGTAGCCACCTCTGTATGGTTCTGCACAGGGGTCAACCTCTACAAGTCTGTCTCTGGCAGCCACCCCTGTAGCATTCTACACAGGGGCCGATCTCTATACATGTCTGTCTCTGGCAGCCACCCCTGTAGCATTCTACACAGGGGCCGATCTCTATACAAGTCTGTCTCTGGCAGCCACCCTTGTAGCATTCTACACAGGGGTCAATATCTATACATGTCTGTCTCTGGCAGCCACCTCTGTATGGTTCTACACAGTGGCCAACCTCTACACATATTTGTCTATGGCAGCCACCTCTGTATGGTTCTACACAGGGACCAACCTCTACACATGTCTGTCTCTGGCAGCCACCTCTGTATATTTCTACACAAAGGTCAACCTCTACACATACCTGTCTATGGCAGCCACCTCTGTATTGTTCTACACATGGGTCGACCTCTACACAATTAGTACCATCCCCGGTGTACCCTGGCTTACAAAGACATCTAAAATATAATACAAAATATATAATTTTCCCACATTATGCCACATGGAGGTTTCACCTCATCATTTTTCATAAACTGGAGACCAATAAATCATATGTCTGACAGTTTTAGCAAACAATTTAACCCCTTTAAATAAAATCTGCAACAGAAATGTTGCACAATGAACAATGTAGGCAGATAACATGTTTTCTTTCATCAATCAATGCCATATTCAAGTATGTTTTAATATATTTTTGTTTATTGGACTTGAAGGGGATATGGGGCTGACGTGACCAAGTGGATAAAATGACGTGGTGGACTTGGAACTAAAGGACCTGAGTACAAGCTTCACCAATGCCACTGAGTTTCGTCAGTGTGTTCTTGGAAAGACACTTTTCCTTAGCCTCATCTCGTGACATTGTTACTGTCCTTGTTTGTATTTACAAAATGACGGCTAGTCTACTCCACCTGCATTATTTATTGTTCAATCCAAAAATAAATATAAAACTTTTAGTTTATACTGTGTTTGCTGATGTCTCTTTAAACTAAAATTTCGCGTAATTAAATGTGTCGCCTGAATTTTCTATTTTTACCAACAGCTTTACTTACAGCAACCTTGACCCTAGTGACCTTAAATGCAATCCCAAGCTTCCTTTCAATATAAGCTTCCTGTACAGCAAGTTTCGTTCGAATATCTCATTTTTTACTGAAGTTATTGTCCGGAAACAAAAAGTGTGACTACCGATAGATGACAGATGACTGATGACAGAAGACGTTGCAAGACAACGGACAAAGTTAAACCTAAGTGTCCGCCATATTGCTTTGCAGGAGACACAAAAAAGTTTATCTACGAGGGGCAGTCAGAAAGTTCTGGGACTGCCTTCATAAACAGAACAGTTAACATCATAGTTCTTTTTTTCCTTCTGTATATGACTTTTTAATCGCTTTTAAGTGTTTCCTTGGAGATTCACTATATTTGGTGTCCCATGCTTCGTAAAAATATTGCCATAGCAACCATGTTCGGTATCGTGGAACACTTTGGAAATTGTAAAATGTTGCGTATGTTTCACTTTCAATAGGTGTTTATTGTTTTCATATTTAGTGCCAAATACTCGTGAAAATTGGCCTGAGGTCATCTCATCGTCAGAGGAAAGCACCGGCAAAAGTATGTTTGTTTGTATGGTGTTTTATGTCATTTTCAACACATGTAAGGTTATATATGATGGTCGATTTTTTGTGGCAGACCACTCACTTTTCCAGGGTAGAACCAGTACTGTACACCTCCTGCCATCCATAAGAATTGACACTTTCTCACAAGTCGAGCTCTCAGTGGGATTCGAACCCGAAGCGGTGAGAGAAGAAGGTTTACAATGCAACATCGTTAACCATTTGGCCACGGAGACGCTCGGCAAAAGTATGACGGTGAACTTTTATAGTACACATGCAATTTTTCGTTGAAGTAAAAATTGACGTCGCTTTAACGGATAGAGCACCGGACTGTTGTTAAATTTTGTGCGAAGGCTTGTATGTTGCCTATGGACACTTGGAAAATGCTATCAAACGGTAAACAACCCAAGAAGTGTTCTAGGGAATTGGTATTTAGATGACAATTTACGGAAGGTAACAAATCGATAGATAATGACATGCGCACTGGAAGGTGGACATATGGACCGATTGTGATATAAAAAGTGAAAAACTCCCTCACGACGGACCAAAGAAAGAGTGTCTCGGAAATCGACAGCAAAGACAGAATAAGTCATGGAACTGCCCATACCATCATCAGCTCAGACTTAAACATGATTAAGGTTAGCGCTTGGTGGATCCTAAGACTTCTCAGTGAACACGATAACGAGTGCAGACTTTGCAGGCATTTGTCGATAGATGGGTACGAGAAGGGAACCGGTTCTTAAATAAGATCATTACCGTGGACAAAACATGGGTCCATTTCTATGACCCCGAGTCCACAAAAGAGTCCATGATTTAGAAAACACTGTCACCTCCTCCGAAGAAGGCTCGAGTAAGTAAATCTTCAATGAGGGTCATGTTTATGTTTTTCTCGGACTCACAAGGCACGCTCCTCCAAAACGTTGTATAAAAAGACCAAACTGTGAATGCAGCTTATTACCAACAGGTAAGTTAGTTTTCTTTTTTAATCTAAATAGTTAACTACACACATTTATTTCTAGTTGCAAATAATGTTGATACCTTTGAATAGTTTAGTAATGTAATCAATACAAAAAAACAACATCATCATTATTAGACGCAGGTTTAATAAAAGTGTCTTCATTTTTAGGTTGTACGCAGAAATATTGTGCGTGTTATAAGAAAGAAGTGCCGGGAATGAATATAGAAGATATGTTGTTTCACCAGGATAATGCTCCTCCGCACAGTTGTCATGACACCCTAATGACCATCAATTTTCTCGGATTACAGCGTCTGGCTCACACTCCTTATTCTCCCAACCTTGCCCCAATGGATTTCACCTTGTATCCGAGACTGAAATCTGAAATCTGGATTCTGTGGTCGGAAATCCACAAAACTAGATGGCACAAATGGATAGAATGCCACAAGTGGGTGGGTGGTGAATATTTTGAAAAATAAATAAATAACTTAACATTGCACTGACGTGAAAAACTTCATCAAAGTGCTCCATAGTATGCAACATATATTACAAATTATTGCTATTTTGTTAATTATGTGGATAACTGAATGAAATTTCACATTGATATTTTGCTAACCAAATTTGTATTTTAATTTAGACCATTCCATTTATGTTACACAGGGGTGTTTTGGAGAAATTACTGATGAGCTGCCGGACAGTTACTCGCATGCTGATCTGGGTTTACAGTGGACGCAAAGGCTATTGTAGTCACCCTCAGCAGGCAAAGGGTTAAAGGGAATGTATCGACACAACCAAACCATCTTTATTATTGGGAGTTATGAATACTTGAATGAGGGTGAAAGAATTATCAAATCGGATGATAAACAAAGTAGATATGATCATTTGAAGATTCTATTGAAACGGATACAGAAGCGGCCATTTTGAGAGCTATGACATCACAGTTCTAAATGACCATATACAAAATATTTATAAATATGAACATTTACTGATTTATAGGGGAAAAGAAATGGCAGCAACTATGTGAACTAGAAACACTTGTGTCGCCTGCCATTTCAGCAAGTACAATCCAACTATAAAGTTTGAAGACTTGTGCAATCCTTTATGAATTAATGGAGCAGTATTTTTTTAAGTTTATGAAAAGTGGGCATTGGATAATTGATAAGGAAAAACTGTATAAAGTTTCATGTCCATAGGCCATTATTTTGCCAAGTTATAAGCTAGGTTAGGTTGCAGGTTAAAGTTTTATGAAAAGGGGGCATAACTCTGCCAAAATGAAGTCAGAGTTATTGGACATGTGTAATGACATTCCTTCAGTTAATATGAATATGTGTGTGAAGTTTTATGAACATGTCAAATATAGCCAGTTATGAGCATGGTTAGGCTGCAGGTTAAAGTTTTATGAAAAGGGGCATAACTCTCCTGAAATGAAAGTTAGAGTTATTGGTCATGGGTAACAATAAGATGAATAGGTGTGTGAAGTTTCATGAACATATGTCAAATAATTCTTAAGTTATGGCCAATTATGAGCCTGGTTAGGTTGCAGGATAAAGCTCTATGGAAGGGGCATAACTCTGTCAAAATGAAAGTCACAGTTATTAGATATGTGTAACAGCATTCATGTGTATAGTTTCATGAACATAATGTCAAATACTTTTCAAGTTATGGCCAAGGTTAGGTTTCAGGTTAAAGTGTGACAGACGATGGATGGACGACGACGGACAACGGACAAAGTGATCCCTAAGTGTCTGCCATACTATGCAGACGACACAAAAATATGTATACTTAATGGCAATAATGTTTTATATGACAGGAAAGGATTTTTGCATTCATTTGCAGCGATTTACTTTACTTTAAATGATATTTATCAATATTCCATATATGGTAATTTGGAAGTATGACTCGTCTTATTTTTCAAAATGGTGGCTCCATATCTGTTTAAGAATTATCTTCAAATGGTCATATGTTTTTTGTTTATCATCCGATGTTGAAAATTCTTTCACCTTTTCCCAAGTTTTTCAGAACTCTCAATAATATAGCTATTTGGCTGTGTCGATACATTCCCTTTAGCTATTTGGCTGTGTCGATACATTCCCTTTAGCTATTTGGCTGTGTCGATACATTCCCTTTAGCTATTTGGCTGTGTCGATACATTCCCTTTAGCTATTTGGCTGTGTCGATACATTCCCTTTAGCTATTTGGCTGTGTCGATACATTCCCTTTAGCTATTTGGCTGTGTCGATACATTCCCTTTAGCTATTTGGCTGTGTCCATACATTCCCTTTAGCTATTTGGCTGTGTCCATACATTCCCTTTAAGTCATTTATGAAATAACTTGTTTGTTATTACACTTTTGGTTCTTGTTTTTTTCCTTCTTCAAAATAACTGCAAGTTATTTTCAGATATGCAATCATTTTCATCTATTTTAAAATCTGTCTTATATGAAAACCAGAATTTTCCTGTAACATGATATTTTCCCCTGTTTTTTTATCTTTGTTGTTAACTCATTTGCCAGTATTTCATTTACAGGGTATTTAGAAATCTTTTATGCAAGCTCTTAAAGATGGTACATGTTACATAACAAAACTGGTAATTAATTAACTTTAGGGCAGTCATACCTAATGGTGTTATCATTATTCATTTAGATGGTCAAGCAACTGGTTTTATTAAAATAAAATAATTGTTCACAAAATCATTGAGCAAGTTATTTTCCCAAAAGTAAGAGGAATGAACTATTCTTACCCTATGTCAAAGGGAAATAATTTTGCTCTTGAAAACTTGTCTGATTTGAAGTATTTTTCAAAAATAACTGATTGATAAATGAGGAAAAATTCACAGCCGGGATGAATTTAGATATTCCAGTCTGGAACGTGACTTCATTTCACACTTGGTGTTCAGCTCAGAGTGAAATGAAATATTACAGGGCTGTAAATCTGTATCATTTAAGTAATGCATTTAATCTTTCAAAATAAATTTTGAGCAGGCACACTCCTGCATGTACTCATTCATATCAACCTAGACTGGACTAGCAAATCAAACTGATAACATGGAAACCAGTCCACCATGTGACTTGCATAATGCTAAATGCAAAATACTTGATGCTAAATGCATTATGCAAATTGCTTCATGCGCAATGATTTATAGGAAATACTTTATGCTTAATGCTTTATGCAAACTGCTTTATGCTCAATGCTTTATGGGAACTGCTTTATGCTCAATGCTTTAAGGGAACTGCTTTATGCTCAATGCTTTATGGGAACTGCTTTATGCTCAATGATTTATGGGAACTGCTTTATGCTCAATGCTTTATGGGAACTGCTTTATGCTCAATGCTTTATGGGAACTGCTTTATGCTCAATGCTTTATGGAAACTGTTTTATGCTCAATGCTTTATGGGAACTGCTTTATGCTCAATGCTTTATGGGAACTGCTTTATGCTCAATGCTTTATGGGAACTGCTTTATGCTCAATGCTTTATCGAAACTGCTTTATGCCCAATGCTTTATGGGAACTGCTTTATGCTCAATGCTTTAATGGAACTGCTTTATGCTCAATGCTTTATGGGAACTGCTTTATGCTCAATGTTTTATGGAAACTGCTTTATGCCCAATGCTTTATGGGAACTGTTTAATGCTCAATGCTTTATGGGAACTGTTTTAAGTTCAATGCTTTATGGGAACTGATGCATGCCCAATGCTTTATGGGAACTGCTTTATGCTCAATGCTTTATGGGAACTGCTTTATGCTCAATGCTTTATGGGAACTGCTTTATGGGAACTGTTTTATGGTCAATGCTTTATGGGAACTGCTTTATGGTCAATGCTTTATGGGAACTGCTTTATGCTCAATGCTTTATGGGAACTGCTTTATGCTCAATGCTTTAATGGAACTGCTTTATGCTCAATGCTTTATGGGAACTGCTTAATGCTCAATGCTTTATGGGAACTGCTTAATGCTCAATGCTTTATGGAAACTGCTTTATGCCCAATGCTTTATGGGAACTGCTTTATGCTCAATGCTTTATTGGAACTGTTTTAAGCTCAATGCTTTATGGGAACTGATGCATGCCCAATGCTTTATGGGAACTGCTTTATGCTCAATGCTTTATGGGAACTGCTTTATGCTCAATGCTTTAATGGAACTGCTTTATGCTCAATGCTTTATGGGAACTGCTTAATGCTCAATGCTTTATGGAAACTGCTTTATGCCCAATGCTTTATGGGAACTGCTTTATGCTCAATGCTTTATTGGAACTGTTTTAAGCTCAATGCTTTATGGGAACTGATGCATGCCCAATGCTTTATGGGAACTGCTTTATGCTCAATGCTTTATGGGAACTGCTTTATGCTCAATGCTTTATGGGAACTGCTTTATGCTCAATCTCAATGCTTTATGGGAACTGATTTATGCTCAATGCTTTATGGGAACTGCTTTATGATCAATGCTTTATGGGAACTGCTTTATGCTCAATGATTTATGGGAACTGCTTTATGCCCAATGCTTTATGGGAACTGCTTTATGCCAATGCTTTATGGGAACTGCTTTATGCTCAATGCTTTATGGGAACTGCTTTATGCTCAATGCTTTATGGGAACTGCTTTATGCTCAATGGTTAATGCTCAATGCTTTATGGGAACTGCATTATGCTCAATCTCAATGCTTTATGGGAACTGCTTTATGCCAACGCTTTATGGGAACTGCTTTATGCTCAATGCTTTATGGGAACTGTTTTATGCTCAATGCTTTATGGGAACTGCTTTATGCCCAATGCTTTATGGGAACTGCTTTATGCTCAATGCTTTATGGGAACTGTTTTATGCTCAATGCTTTATGGGAACTGATGCATGCCCAATGCTTTATGGGAACTGATGCATGCCCAATGCTTTATGGGAACTGATGCATGCCAATGCTTTATGGGAACTGCTTTATGCTCAATGCTTTATGGGAACTGATGCATGCCCAATGCTTTATGGGAACTGATGCATGCCCAATGCTTTATGGGAACTGATGCATGCCCAATGCTTTATGGGAACTGCTTTATGCTCAATGCTTTATGGGAACTGATGCATGCCCAATGCTTTATGGGAACTGATGCATGCCCAATGCTTTATGGGAACTGCTTTATGTTCAGTGCTTTATGGGAACTCCTTTATGCTCAATGCTTTATGGGAACTGCTTTATGCTCAATGCTTTATGGGATTCGGGAATTGCTTTATTCTCAATGCTTTATGCAAATTGCTTTATAATCAATGCTTCATGGGAATTGCTTTATGCGCAGTGCTTTATGGGAATTGCTTTATGCGCAGTGCTTTATGGGAATTGCTTAATGCCAAATACTTTGTTCGAAATTGCTTGCTCCTATTTAATCAATGAGGAACACTAAACTGTAAAAGCAGTGCACATATTAAACTACATACATTATTAATTTTCCTGTACATTTTGACAGAGTTATGCAAATGTTCTATATCATTGACCAGTCGGGTATTGCTGGTCCAAATTTTGAAGCAGAACAATTTTGTGCTTGTTGGGTAGCTGTATAGTGTATATAGCAATCTTCCTTATACATCATTCAACTGAATTGAATTGAATGATGTTTAAAGGCTCATCAACACACTGTTTAACCCTTAACCCCCTACATATATATAATGGACTGTTCTTTGTTTGAATTAAGACCATTCCATTTGTGACAAAGGGGTGTTTTGGGGAAAGTGACTTATCAGCAGTTGGACATTGTAAACCCTTATCTGGGTTTACAATGGATGCAAAGGCTATTATAATTGTGCTTAGCGGGTTAAGGGTTAAGTTAAGGGAAAGGTTAACGCGGCTAGTGAAATGTCTTGCCTAAAGACAGAGTGAAGTAACCAAGTGGTGTCAGGAGCCCCAGATTTAAAGTTGAACAAGCTATCCATTGGGCCACAGTGGCCAGTATCAGAAAGTAAAGAATACATTTTGTGTATTTGATTTAAAAACGTGAAAATACTGCAAAATTCTTCTACCTCAAGTTTCTCCTGCATCTTGTAATAATTTGCTGTTTTCGATGGCACTCCAATAGAATAATTATCAAATGGGTGTTATTTATTTGAAATTTTTAAAGTATTAGCCTTATAAATTAACATGATAAGATATATGATGGAAGATGGAGTTTACAATCTATAAATGTTTTCTAAACACGTATATCTTTTATTGCTTGTCCGACCTTTATCATTCAGAAAATAGGTTGATGCAACCACTCCCTTGCAAGTCAAAGACTCTAGATGGCCTGAACTGAGACCTCCACTGGTTACCTTGTTCACCATTTCAGTTATCATTCAGAAAAAACATTGATGCAACCACTTCCTTGCAAGTCAATGACCCTAGATGGCCTGAATTCCTCTACTGGTTACCTTGTTCATTATTTCAGTTATCATTCAGAAAAAACATTGATGCAACCACTTCCTTGCAAGTCAATGACCCTAGATGGCCTGAATATGAAAAATTTTGTTAATTTTAATATTTGTCTATTATACTTACGACAACATTACAATTGCAAGATACTCAACTTGCCTTAATCCACGAACGGAAAAACTTCCCCAAATACCCTTCCCGGGACTCCCGGCACCAAGGGCGCCGCCAAATACACCCGTACAAGCAAGAGTCACACAGAGTTACTTCCTCTTTCCGCAAATAAGTCCTAAATTAAGGAGGGGTGGGTAGTTAATGTTGTCGTAAGTATAATAGACAAATATTAAAATTAACAAAATTTTTCATATTGGTCTATAGATAGCTTACGACAACATTACAATTGCGACTTTAACACAATGAGCTGGGGTGGTACAATGTAACCTGTTATGAGTGCCCGAATATATAAAGGGGATTTGAACAACTCTGAACAACAAGTAACAAAGCACGCTCAAACCTGCTCTAATTACAAGAAGTTAAAGCAGACGAGAGCATGAACCCAAGCAACTTACACTCACCATAGCGTAATCTGGGATCCTGACTGGCGATACAGCCAGTAGGAGGAGCCTCTAAAACTTCTTAGATGGGCAGATGAACGTTACAAGGTGAATATGGCAACCTCATAAGTCCTTCAATTCGTTCAAGGACAATAAGTCCACCACCATCTAAAATTATAATCGGCAATTTCAAGCTAATCCATGGAACAGAAAATTTTTTGTATTACATAGATCATTTAAATAAGTATCGACCCCCTGATTCAATACTTAAAATAACAGCTTCATAACTGAGCTGTAAATGTAACTATGAACACCAGATAACTGTGTGAAGCATAGAATACTATGAACAATACAATATGTATAAACCAAACACCTTTGGAACATAGTGGTATGAAGTGCTTACAAACCAAGATAAGCAAAATAATAAATAAAACTGCAACCGATTTGTATGCCCAAAGTTACAGACTTGGGCAAGGCCAAGTCAGCTAACTGGCAGAGCAGCACAACCCCATGACTGACTGGGTAGTAAGAACTGGACCCAGTGAAAAATTATTTAAGATAGAATCTAACAAATAATTTGTGAATTTTAAGAATATAAAGGCTCTGACTTTAGTAGCCTTATTGGAGTTGCATTAGGTATACACCCAGACAAAACCAAACAGATTGTTACTGGAATATCCCCAGAAGGGGTTAAACGAGATCCCTTTAGTAGCATGAGCCTGATGACACTTCAGTTCCTAGAATGGGCTCACTAAATCTGAGCCACAAGGCTAAAAGAAGATAGTCTAAAGGGTAGTCTATCTAAGATTAACCGAAAAGTTCAAAGGAGGGCCGGAGAACAGAAGTCAAACAGGCCAAAAAGAGCCACTTTAACTTCTAAGTATTCTAAACTAAGAAGGGGAGTGATATAAGCTCAAAGTGGGAAACAAGAAAAAACCCAACTCCGACTGCGGTGGGAGTGTAAACAAACAATGCGTTACACTTATTCTAACCAGCTAAACCTCTGTGACCTCAGAGTAGCCCAGTGAAGGACCTCCTAGAGGTACAATTGTGTGAGCAACTATTACAGAAACTGAAGTCTGAAGATGTAGTTTGAATCGACAAACGTGAGGTTGCATACTGATTCCGAATGAATCAGTGGCAGAGGTAGACTGTAAAACCTGATATAAACCCCGCTTAGGGAAGAAATCAAGATGGACAGAAGTGCTGCCCGTACGAACTGCGACGCCCGTAAAGCAGGCGTAATATTGATAACTAAACCAGGCGTAATTTTGATGGTGACCAGGCGTACAGGTGGTTTTGATAAGAATGTAGAAACCAGGCGTAAAATGAGGCGTAATATGTAATTGAGTCCGTCTGGCCAAAAACCAGGCGTAAATAGAGCCAGGCGTAAATAAACCAGGCGTAAATAATAAAAGAATTTATTTATTCAGGGCAACACACCTAGTTAGTGAACAAACCTACCATGTGGCCCTCTAAGCCAAACTGAGAGATCCTTAGACATGCATTTAGGGCAGCTCTACGAAACCCCTAGACCACGGCAGAATGTCCCCTTGAATGTGGCTGTGTATGGGCACGCACCCCCCCCCTTGTTCTGACCAAGGCAGAATGTCACCTTGAATGTGGTTGTGCACACGCATTCACCCGCAAATCTGTGTTCTAGTAAAAGATCTAGCCGAAAAGAAACTGTGTTTCCATACGAATGTGGCATATAGAACCAATAAATAAATAGATGCCAGATGTATCTCAAACTGCCTGAAGGAAAGACTTCAAAAAGAGAAGTCCGGCTCTTATGGCATAATTAATGTACGGATTAGAAGCCGGGTCTAACAATAGTATAGCCTACCATAATGTTAGGAACTTACTCATACTGATAGACCTACTCTCTAAACTGATAGAAAACAAGGAGAATGTATCCTGGTTCTAGCAATATTAAACAGGAGGGGGTATGAAAAACAAATACGCCAACTATCATCAGTACCCCTAGGGCTAATGGAGAACGAACCCTGGCACTACAGCCCATTAACTGTATGACTGTATGGAGAAGTGGGAGGGGTAAGGAATCTAGAAACTGGACAATGATCTTAGCTGCAAGAAAAGGAGTGTTATGTCCTGCAACCGCATCTAATAAGCTACACAAGGAACGCAACCCCAGAGGTAAGAGATGAATGACGAAGAACTCCATCAGACAAGGCTTAGTTAGAGGAACCGCGAACAAACCCACTTAGGGTTGAGGATAGCGGCTTTGAAGCCGATTACTCCGAACTTACTGAAACTGCCTAACAGGTGTAAACCGGGGGCGGAGAGCAGCCCGTGCTTGGCTGCCCGCTCATTAGTACCGTCGCCTTCGCTTTGCAGCTCCGGCTCTGGAGGTACCCCGTGGAGATTTAAGCGGTACAGAAGGAGACCTTAATCAACCGTAGGGTAATCCCAAAACCCCACAGGTGTATCAGTGAGAAAACACGCATAATACACTCGTGCTAAGGCTCTGGTGAAAATAAGTTTTTCTAATAAGAAAATCCTTATATTCACGACAAACCAAAAATGATTCTATTAATAACTTATTATGTACTCTAACCTTGATACTTAAGCAGCAAAACATAATGCGCTAAAACAGAGACGACAAAAGGTCAACAGCGGCATTATGTCTGTCGATATTTCACAAGTGAAACACTAACAATGAAATATAAGGTATATCATAATATCCACAAAAAAAACAACAAAAAAAAAACAACAAGATGCCAGTTGTCTTTGTGGCTGGTATGGGACACGTAAAACCGGACTCCTCCCTTACAGGGCGAAAGCTCTATCAACTGAGCTAACCGGGACACCATCATAAAACAGAGGTGAGTGGCAGTGATATCAAGTAAGAGACTAACCACTCAGCCACGGAAGTCCCCCATATCAACTTACCAGCAAAAGGAAGACTCAGCCAGCAACTGCATGTGCAAATGAAGAAAACAGCATCTGCCACTGTAATTAATTTATATAACTTACCTCAAAAAAGGTGGTGATATACATGTACATAGATATCATTAACTTTTCAAATTAGAGGCACACAGAGCAAAGTAGCCGGGTATTAGATAGATACTAGTATACAATATTAGTAAAAGTATTCATATTAGCCTGGTAGAAAGGTTTAAGTAGCAGGGCGAATTAACCGCCTACCTCTTAATGACACCCCTTGATATAAATACTACCGGCGCTAAATAAAATAAATGCTCATATACCTGCAAGTCTGATGAGCATAATCCATAGACTGGCAATAATCATCTTAGTCCTGCCACAAATAGTACTCAACAAGGCGATAGGACAAGTTGTATTAGGTGTCCTGATAAGGAAAACCATATACAGAAAGAAATAAACTGATTTACTTCTTAAGACTGTGGCTACAATTAACGCTGAAACCTATGCACGTTATGGCGAAGGCCATGAATTCTTACCCTAATCATTAGAGTATGACGGAGAAGCCGTAGTCACTTACATCATCCTTGATATTCTTGTGACGGAACTCGACAGCAGGTATCGACTTCTATCGAGGTTACCTGCAAAACAAGTTCTGTAGTTAAGTCCGTAAGGACAGAAAAGAACAAAGTAATTCACTAAGAATCTTTAGTTTAAGACAAGTATCAGATTCCTGTAGTGGTTATAAAGCAAACCATGAGAGGAAATACTTTAAATTGAATACTCTTAACGCTTTTTGTAAACGTCGAGATATTCAAAGATATAAAAGCATTAAATAAGTTTCTAAAATCGAGAACATAGGTAGACAATGCTTAAGAAGTGTTTACAAATGTTGCAACAACTTGGAAAAAAGGGTAATTCTGTTCGACAAAAGAATGAATTCTATTTGAGAATAGAATACCACCAGGCCTGCTATTAATCAGAATCAGAGATAAGACTTCGATAATTTACCTTCTCTGATGTAGATGGCCTGTATAGAGCGCCCTGTCAGTAGGAAGATATGACTTCCCTATGAATTAAAAAGGGCCTTTCCCAGTAGGGAGCACCGTCTAGGAAAGTATGATTTCCTAAAGAGGTCTCAGTCCTATTGATGGTAAGTGTTTCTGACACCACACTGAAAAGGAAGAACAAGGAAAGTGTCTCTGACACATTTTACTAGTATGTTAAAAGTATGTGTCAGAAGTGGGATCTGAAACCACGTGTAAGGTCGTGGACCAGAACACTCGTTTATGAAGGTATAACCTTGAGTCTGGCGCATTAGACCATTCGGCCCTCCTGACAGGTAATCCATATGTTTATCTTTATTTCTTAATTGCTATCATATGATTTGATTACCTGTTAGTTCAATGTCATGTTCACATTGTTATGAATATTACAATAAAATATTCTATTCTATTCTATTAAATCTGTGATTATACAACACGTAAGAAATTATAATAACAGATAATTGTGACCCATGACAGAAACTTCCCTTACATGTGAGTACCAACACATAAACCTAAGTCCTCTTCCCATACCATAGAAAGAAGTCTTATTTAGCTTCCCTCCAGACAACTAGTCTGGATTTTATACTAGCAGAGACCTTCAGAAGAGACTATATCCTTCGTTAGGTGGCCCTAACCATAACAACGGTATTGAATACAGTAAGAATACCGTAAGAATACCCTTTCGGCCCTAGGCCGTGCTTAAAAGCATAAATTTCAGCTGAGGAAGTATTACCTGAGCTGTCTCTAGACAGGTGACGGTTGCTCCTAGACCGCCCTCTGTGTGTTGACTCTCTGAAAGGTGACCTGGAGGAGTGAATGGAATCTGTTCTGAGGACCTTCAGATTACCCATGAGGCAGAGAGTTTGTAGTCGGCGTGACCCCCGCACTACCTGGTAGCTTGAGCCGGAGTGGGTGGGGTACGGGACTTTCTTTAGTGAGCGCAAGATAGTCGACGTCGTTCATTGACTGAGCTAAGCGGGCTATTTGGTTGTCTCCAAGCGAATGCGACCACTCCAACAGTGTACCCACGAGGTAGAGAGTTATCTGAGTCACCATGGTCCCCCGGACAGGAGTGGGTGGGGTATGGGACTGCATATGGCTGGGTTGGGGGACATCACCGATAGAAGGTCAGGACTTCGTACGGGTGATGTTTCCAATCCCTGGGAGTCCGGACGGGCCGTAGTGGGCTAGGGCCCGACTCCCCATTGATGTTTCCTTCACAGGAGTGGGTGGGGAATGGGACTGCATATGGCTGGGTTGGGGGACATCACCGATAGAAGGTCAGGACTTCGTACGGGTGATGTTTCCAATCCCTGGGAGTCCGGACGGGCCGTAGTGGGCTAGGGCCCGACTCCCAATTAGACTAAGGTCCCACTCCCCATTGCTGTTACTGAAATATAGAAAATAACAGCAGAAGGTGTTCTAAAAGCACCAACTGTGATTATATAACAAACAACACGAACCCAATAATATAAGAAAACTATTTACTGGAGTGTTGACACGAGTAGGAGGGGTGTCTACGTTCCGGTGTCAAATTCAAAACTTCTAATAGAAGTTAAAAGCTATTTTTCGACAGAATTTACAAATGTTGGTAAACCGGAAGTAGACAGAATATGGTTGTTTACGAATTGCGGTCTGAATTAACTGCGTAAAGAACAAAAGCCGGTGTAAAAAACACCAATTACGATCATAAACTCGTAAGAAAATAACATATGGGAAGTAAAATTAAAGTAATAAAACAATTAAAACCATTTGTTACGTGGAAAAAGACAAATATTTTGAGACCGTCGATTTATCGCGTTCTTTACCGATGACGCCACGACGGAAAGAGGAAATAACTCTGTGTGACTCTTGCTTGTACGGGTGTATTTGGCGGCGCCCTTGGTGCCGGGAGTCCCGGGAAGGGTATTTGGGGAAGTTTTTCCGTTCGTGGATTAAGGCAAGTTGAGTATCTTGCAATTGTAATGTTGTCGTAAGCTATCTATAGACCAATTCCTCTACTGGTTACCTTGTTCACCATTTCAGTTTTCATTCAGAAAAAAAGTTGATGCAACCACTCCCTTGCAAGTCAAAGACATAAGCTGTGAGCTAGTAGGAGAAACCCTCCCCCACCTCAGGGGGAATTTTGTAGGGTATGATTTTCTGAAAGATCATTCATTAAGCTTCAAAATGAGACATGTGTGCCATCTGAGCTGAGTGTTGGGGCTTTAGTGAGTTTTGGGGGAAAACGTTGCGTCTTTAGATGAAAATCGCCGAAATCTGGAATTATTTTTTAGAAAGAGAATGGAAGATATTAGAACCAATTTGAATTGATGGAATCTTTCTCGGAAAGCATCTCTACGTGTCCCACCATATAATTTATGGATCCAATATTTAAATATTGAGATTTTGGGTAAAAATGTTAAAAAAATGAATAAAATCGCTGATATCTGTAATACCTTCGGGATATTTAACTAAAAATTAGAAATATATCTAATACAATAGAAAAAAGAAATATTGTAACCTTTTTGGACAGGGTAAGGTCCAGTGATTAAGTAGAAAAAAGTTCCAAACCGCATGATGTTTGGAAATGCCTCAATTTTGGGGCGAAAAATGCGCATTTTTGTCAAAAATCGCCGGAATCTGTAATTATTTTTTGAAATTAGTTTGAACATAAACTTATCAAATTGAAGCAGTAGAATGTTGCACAGCATACATATTCAAGTTTTTCCTGACATAATATATAGCATATGTGCTCAAATATTGGCATTTTAGGGCAAAATGTTGGAAAAAATGACAAAAATCACTGATTTCTGTAATCCATAGGCGGTATTGGGTTAAAATATAGAAACAAATTTAATACAATTGAATAAGGACACATTGTAATATCTTTGGATAGACAAAGGTCCAATAATTAAGTAGAAAAAAGTCCCGAACCGTATGATGCTTGCAAATGCCTTTATTTTTCAGGCGAAAAATGTGTATTTTTGTCAAAAATCAACGAAATCTGGAATTATTTTTGAAAATAGTTTTAACATAAACTTATCAAATTAAAGTAATATAATGTTGCACAGCATACATATTCAAGTGTTTCCTTGCATCATATATAACATATCGGCCAAAATATGTTGGAAAAAAGTACTAAAATCACTTATTTCTGCAATCCATTGGGGGTATTGGATTAAAAACTAGAAAAATATATAATATCGGTACAATAGAAAAATAGACTGTAAGATAGTAGGAGTAACCCTCACCCTAGGGGGAATTTTGTTCACCCTATTTTTCTGAAAGCCCATTATGTGTAGAGCATTTTGGAACATGTACGTGTACCAACTGGCGACTTGGACTTTACCAAGTTACCGGCATTTCGAACATGGTACATAGAGCTATACACAGTATAAGTTATAGAGGAATAGCGTTGAGCCGGCCACTGGGCCGACCCACAGATTTTGCGACACAACGGGACCGGTGGCCAGCCGTCGGCAAAGGTCCCACAGTACACGTGGCACTCGGTCACTAGTCCATATTAGGGGAAAGGCTACCCGAGTTCGAGGTCTCGAACATGGCATATAGAGCTATATACAGTTATAGAGAAGGATGTAACGTTGAACGACCTTCGGGCGACTTACAGATTGGGTGACACAACGGGACTAGTGGGCAGCCGTCGGCAAAGGTCCCGGCAATGCGTGGCATTCAATCGCTAAGCTGTATCAGGGGGGAGGCTACCCGAGTTCGGATCTCGAACCTCGTAACTCAACTAGAGCTTTATACATTATAGTTATATATGAATAGAGGGAAATAGCGTTGAGCGACCCTCGGCCGATGGCCGCTGACCGATCCAAATATTTTGTGACACAACGGGACCGATGGCCAGCCATCGGCAAAGGTCCCCGCTATGCATGGTTCTCGGTTCCTAGGCCTTATCAGGGTGAGGGCTACCTGAGTTTGAGTCTCGAACATGGCACATAGAGCTATACACAGTTATATAGAGGGAAATAGCGTTGAACGACCTTCGGCCGATAGCCGCTCAGCCGAAAGGCCGACCCACATATTTTGTGACACAACAGGACCAGTGGCCAGCCATCGGCAATGGTCCTCGCTACGCGTGGCACTCAGTCCCTAGGTCGTATCAGGGGGAAGGCTACCTGAGTTCGGGTCTCGAACATACCACCTAGAGCTATATAGTAAATAGCTTTGAGCGACCCGCAGCCGACGGCCGCTGGGCCAACCCACAGGTTTTGTGACACAACGGGAATGGTGTTCAGCCGTTTGCAACAGTCCTCGCTACGCGTGGCACTCAGTCCCAAGGTCGTATCAGGGGAAAGGCTTCCCGTGTTCGGGTCTCGAACTTGGCACGTAGAGATATATACAGTATAGTTATATAGAGACAAATAGCCTTGAGCGACCGACAGCCGCTGGGCCGACCCACAGGTTTTGTGACACAACGGGAACGGTGGCCAGCCTCGGCAAAGGTCCCCGCTACGCGTGGCACTCAGTCGCTAGACCGTATCAGGGGGAGGGCTACCTGAGTTCGGGCCTCAAACATGGCACTTAGAGCTATATACAGTATAGTTATAGAGAAATAGCGTTGAGCGACCCTCGGCCGACCTACATATCTTGTGATACAACGAGACCATCTTTGACGCCATGTTTGATTTCTTTTTATTGTGTTACACCTAAATTTCGGCTAGTATACATATGCGTATTATACACAGTCTAATTAACATTTTGATATATATATATAGAAACCCTTACTTACAGACGAACACCAGTTTTTACAGCAACCTATTTGCACTAAAAATAAGTTTTTTTGGTAATGAATGTGGTGTAACGTAAATTACAGAATAGTTTCATTAAGTTTGAAGCGTTTCTCAACTTATATTAATAAAAGTACATGTATTATGTTTTCTACATGGTTTTGATTTAATTTATATTCAACGTTTTTAATGTACATTGAAACTTTAATTGTAATGTAAGGTAACATAGTTTGCATGCATGTTACTCACTAAAGTCCAACAAAATAAAGCAGCATTACCACCTTCTTATGGGTTTTCTGGTATATTATTGCACATTGGACTGCAGAAATGTTATAATATTTTATTTATTTTTTCCCCCGATACCTCAATGCATTACAGAAATCAGCGATTTTAGTCATTTTTTCAACATTTTGCCCTAAAATATAAATACTTGAGCATATGTGTTATATCTGATACAATGAATGACTTGGATATGTATAGTGTGCAACATTTTATTGTTCAATTTGATAAGTTTATGTTCAAACAAATTTTAAAAAATAATTCCAGATTCCGACGATTTTTGACAAAAATACAAATTTTTCGCCCCAAAATTAAGGCATTTCCAAACATCATGCTGTTTGGAACTTTTTTCTATTTAATCACTGGACCTTACCCTGCCCAAAAAGGTTACAATATTTCTTTTTTCTATTAGATATATTTCTAATTTGTAGTTAAATACCCCAATGTATTACAGAAATCAGCGATTTTATTCAATTTTTTAACATATATTTACCCAAAATCTCAATATTTAAGCATCGGATTCATAAATTATATGGTGGGACACGTAGAGATGCGTTCCGAGAAAGATTCCATCAATTCAAATTGGTTCTAATATATTCCATTCTTTTTCTAAAAAATAATTCCAGATTTCGGCGATTTTCGTCTAAAAACGCATTGTTTTCCCCCAAAACTCACTAAAGCCCAAATGCTCAGATGGCACACATGTCTCATTTTGAAGCTTAATGTATGTTCTTTCAGAAAATCATACCCTACTAAATTCCCCCTGGAGGGGGAGGGGGTCTACAGCCAGCTCAAGAACTAACACTATATGGCCGGAAATCCTCTACTGGTTACCTTGTTCACCATTTCAGTTATCATTCAGTAAAAATTTGATGCAACCGCATGCACTCCCTTGCAAGTCAAAGACCCTAGATGGCCTGAACTCCACTACTGGTTACCTTGTTCACCATTTCAGTTATCATTCAGAAAAAAAGTTGATGCAACCACTCCCTTGCAAGTCAAAGACACTAGATGGCCTGAACTCCACTACTGGTTACCATGTTCACCCTTTCAGTTATCATTCAGAAAAAAAGTTGATGCAACCACTCCCTTGCAAGTCAAAGACACTAGATGGCCTGACTCCACTACTGGTTACCTTGTTCACCATTTCAGTTATCATTCAGAATAAACAGTTGATGAAACCTCCGTCTTGCAAGTCAAAGACCCTAGATGGCCTGTACTGCTCTACTGGCTACTTGGGATAAAGCTGTTTTAATTTATTTTTTAAAGAAATTGACAAATAAAATTGTTAAGTAATATAACACAGAACAACAATGTTAGAAATATGCAATCCCCCATGAAAGACAACTGTCCTGTTGTGTTCTTTATTTGTACAGTTTCATCCAACATAAGGGTTGGGACAGTTGTCCTCTTGCGTTCTATATTTTTGCAGTTTCATCCAATTACCATAAGGGTTATTCTGAGCTAAACTACAATATGCAACTTGCTTTCTTTGAAATTTATTTTCTATGAAAAAAAATTGATGAACAATATTAGAAGGGCATAATATAGCATTCTTAAGATCTCACTACACACTTTGCTCCCTTGCATGTGACTGTAGGATGATTCTTACACCATAAAAAGTAGGGGTGTGTTCTTCGGTTTGAGATATTTTAATAATTGCCCATGGATATTTTCTTTTCTTGTTGCAGGTGAGAAAACAATAGTGTGAGATTGGATGAACAGCAATTAGACTACACTGACAGAAAAATGTGACACATTTGTGGGTGCTCAAAATGCGTATGAATTTAGGTGCAAACTGTTTAGTGAAAGCTGAAAAGAGTACCTTGACTGCCACCACTCACATTAAAAAAAACACAACTGGGCTATGTACCAGATTTTGTGGATTTTTATGAGCAGCAGTAACTGTATTTTCCCAAAATAATATTTTTAGACTGTAAATGCTTGATTCAGAATGGAAAATTGGACTTTACTGCCTATGGCCAACACAGTAAAATCGAAGTGTGTTGTGAGACCTTAAATATCCTTTTTTTCAAGCATTTGTCAAGATTTTCCAATTTAACTATGTAAAACTCTGATCCCGGGGGCAGAACTTCATTGATTCCCAGGGTCACCATTTGAACAAATTTAGAAGAAGACCATAAACTAATGCTACAAGCAAAAGATAAGATTTCTAGGCCTTGTAGTTTTTTTAAAGAAAATGTTTCAATTTAAAGAAGCTATCCCGCCAACAACAGCCAAAGTTTACAACGTATGTACACCGTTTCTTAACCGACTGACAACGAGGTATATATATAATTGACCTATTTTGAGAATCTAAACTCTAAAGACACAATATAAACCACTTTAACCAGCCAGGCCAAACCCCAAAACTTGAGTGTCCAACTCTTAATTCATTTTACATATATATGCATATGCGTAGAAGATAATTTTTTAAACTGTTATTCATTTTCCTCTAAATTTTACGAAATGTGGAAAGATAAAGATATAATTACCAAACATAAACATAACATTCTAAAAGATATGTTGCGTATGTCTGTGTTTATGAACAGTATATAACAAGTCTTGTCTTGATGAAAGGTGTTACGTCTTCAAGTTATTCTAACATAAATCATCATTAAAAGTACATTTTTCAGTAAACATCTGCGCAACTGGGTTAGTTGTTCTCCAAATTCTGTTTCTCCATGGTGCGATATAATGATTTAATTCTGTTTCTCCGTGGTGCAGTGCGACATAATTGCTTTTTATTAAGATACAAGTCCTCCTCTCGTGGTGCTTAGATGCATTTGATTTAATAAACTATGTTTTTTTTGGTTTTACATTTTCAATGTATATTTCTCATAGTATATGTAAAATTCTTCTTGGAGTGGTCATGAATATTGGATGCAATAATAAAAACGAATAACTAGAAATGTGTCCATAGGACACGGATGCCTCTGGTATAAGTTACTAGAACTATGAATTCGTCAAAAATAAGATAAGGTACAAGTGGGAGAAGCAGTGGTGAATGGATAAAATAATAGATATACAATGCAATTATATGTGTTCAAAGTCAGTATATGCAACAATAAATTTGTATATGAAAAGTATTTACATATATAAGATAACTCACAGTCCCATCATATTTCAGAGCAGTCACCATCACATTTGGGAAGGTGAACCAGTGAATGGTCAGAGAAATATGTAGGAAAACACTGGCAATTGGCTTATCATCCCGTTTTGTGTGGAAGGCTAGGTCTAATGTGGAGCCACTGATATGGGTAGGGCCCTGCACCAGTTGTATATATGAATTCAAAACATGGACTGTTTCAAAAGTTAATGAGCGGAAAAGGGGCCATAACTCCTTCAGAAATGGACCGATGTTGACCTAAATCGAACTTGGCCTGTATTTTATAATTACACAGCTACACACCAAATATTAATTACAAACATGGACCCTTTCAAAAGTTATTGAGCTGAAACCAATTTGTAGCAGAAAATCAAGTCGAAAAGTAGCCTCCTGCACAAAATGAGTAAGGTTGACCGATATCGAACTTGACCTGTATTTTATAATTACACAGCTACACACCAAATATTAATTACAAACATGGACCGTTTCAAAATTACAAAGTGACACACAAAATATTAATTCAAAACATGGACCGTTTCAAAAGTTATTGAGCGGAAAAGGGGCCATGACTCCTTCAGAAATTGACCGATGTTGACCTAAATCGAACTTGGCCTGTATTTTATAATTACACAGCTACACACCAAATATTAATTACAAAAATGGACCCTTTCAAAAGTTATTGAGCGTAAACCAATTTGTTGCAGAAAATTAAGTCGAAAAGGGGCCACAACTCCTGCATAAAATAAGCAACGTTGACCGAAATCAAACTTGACCTGTATTCTATAATTACAAAGTGACACACCAAATATGAATTCAAAACATGGACCCTTTCAAAAGTTATTGGACGGAAACCAATTTGTTGCAGAAAATTAAGTCGAAAAGGGGCCACAACTCCTGCATAAAATTAGCAACATTGACCGAAATCAAACTTGACCTGTATTTTATAATTACACAGCTACACATCAAATATTAATTACAAACATGGACCTTTTCAAAAGTTATTGAGCGGAAGCCAATTTGTTGCAGAAAATTAAGTCGAAAAGGGGCCACAACTCCTGCATAAAATGAGCAACGTTGACCGAAATCGAACTTGACCTGTATTTTATAATTACAAAGTGATACACCAAATATGAATTCAAAACATGGATCGTTTCAAAAGTTATTGAGCGGAAACCAATTTGTCGGACGGACGGACGGGATGCACGGACGGACGGGGTAACACTTATTGCCCCTTTCGGCATTCGGCATTCTCGAATGCCGGGGGCATAAAAATGAACAAACTTGAAGGAAAATATATTGTTGTCATTATGGTGAACATCAATAACTTAAGTAAACATATTTTTACCAAATTTTAATTGAAAGTTTACCCCAAGCTCTTGGGCAAGTTAAAGGAACACATGCCTACCTTGAAGTTTGTATCAAGCATTTTCAGGGTTTTCAGGTGTTATGTTTGGTAAATGCCATGTGTAATGTTTGGTATATGCCAGGTGTAATGTATGGTATATGCCAGGATACTGTCACAAGTTTGTAATAATTGGAAATGGCAATGCTGAGAAATGGTAAGTTTAAACAAAAAGGTTAACATTTAGTGACAAACATAACAAACGTAAACAAAAAGGTTAACATAATGTATATTGGTGAAAGTCGATCACAATGACCTAGTTTTCAGGGTATGGTCATTGCTTCATGAGATCAAGGTGCTGCTAAGTCTGACGAAGATCAGACATGGTAATACCATTTATTAATTAACCTTTATGGGCTACTCAATGTCATATGCATCTCTACTGACACTAGCAAACTGAGAGCAATAAAGAATTAACAACACATTGCTTTACATTGTGTACAAACTTATTATTAAATTGTGTATGCTAATTGGTGAGCGATCGTCATGGCGTGGAAGCTTTACGGAAGCCGCACAAAATGGCAAACTTCTTCTCGACAAGTCACTAATTAGCATATTTTGTCAATCAATTTGCATCGGGCTTATCTCTGTGACCGCGTCAATCAATTAACAGTTGAAAAATACAGGTAAATTTGACTTTCAGTATGCAATTAGCCAGATATTCGTTATGCAATTATCCGGAATGTGACAAAAACCTATGCGATTATATGGGTTTTTTACATGCAAAAGAATACGAATGTTTTTCTGTTTCAAAACTTTATGCAATTAACCGAAATATGCAACCGATATGCAATTAAACGGAATCAACTGTAATATAAACTATATATGTAAATCAACAAATGAATGTCAACGGTTATATAAACAATATATATAGGACATAACTCAACCAAATCAGTCAACCGGAACACAGTGATGATATGTACAACTAGGCTCGGTACTAATAATGCCTGCACAGTTTCGCTGAAATCCGACCAAATGAAGGTCTTATCGTCTTTGCGAGGCAAAATACAGCATCTCTGAACTAATTCAAGGGCTATAACTCTGGTGTTAATAACCATATTTGGTTGGTTTTCAAAATTATCCAAGATTTCATAGATAGTAACAATCTGGTAAAGTTTGATAAAGATTGGATGAAAATTGAAGGCGCTATCGTCTTAACGAGACAAAATACAACAATTTCAACTAAATCAAGGGCCATAACTCTGGCGTTACTAGCCCAAACTGGCTGGTTTTCAAACTCATCTGTGCTTTCATTGATATCAACAATCTAGTAAAGTTTGAAAAAGATCGGATGAGAAATGAAGGCCCTATCGTGTTGAGGCAAAATATAGCAATTTCAACTAAATCAAGGGCCATAACTCAGGTGTTGCTCCGGTCCGGTCCAAGCTGGCTTGTTTTCAAATTCGTCCAAGCTTTCATTGATATCAACAATCTGGTAAAGTTTTAAAAAGATGGAAAAAAACTGAAGGTCCTATCGTGTTGAGGCCAAATTATAGGATATTTTAGAAATTCAAGGTCCGTAACTCCAGTGCAAATGGTCTGATCTGGCTGGTTTTCAAACTCGTCCGAGATTTCACTGATATAAACAATCTGGTACAGTTTGAAACAGATCAGATGAAAATGGAAGGCCCTATCATGTTAACGAGGCAAAATTTAACGGACGGACGACTCGCCAGGTAAAATATAGCAATTTGAACTAAATCAAGGGCCACAACTCTGGCGTTACTGGTCCAAACTGGCTGATTTACGAACTCGTCTGAGCTTTCATTGATATCAACAATCTGGTAAAGTTTAAAAAGATCGGATGGAAAATGAAGGCTCTATCGTGTTGATGAGGCCAAATTATAGCATATTTCAGAAAATCAAGGGTCATAACTACGGTGTAAATGGTCCGATCCGGTTGGTTTTCGAACTCGTTAGAGCTTCATTTATATCAACAATCTGGTAAGTTTAAAAAAGATTGGATTAAAAATGAAGATCCTATCGTGTTAACAAGGCAAAAGTTAACTGACGGACGGACGGACAACTCGCCATCCTGTCCACTCTGCTGGCCAGCCAGTAGAGCTAAAAATCTGCACCCATGTCCCCCGCAACTTAAACAAAAAGGTTAACTAACATATGTTTTCAATAAAGTAAGTCATAGTGACCTAGTTTTCAGAGTATGGTCCGTGCTTGATGACAGGAAGGTGCTGTTAACATTTGATGAAGATCGGACATGGTAATGCTGAGATATAACAAAAATAATACGCAACTGTTCCCCCACGTAAACAAAAAGGTTAACGCAATGTATATTTTGGAGAAAGTAGGTCACAGTGACCTAGTTTTCAGGGTATAGTAAGTGCTTTATGAGAGAAAAGTGCTGTTAAATATTTGATGACGATCAAACAAGGTACTGCTTAGATACAATAAAAATAAAATGTTGATGTCCGACCACCCGCCCGTCCTCCACCCGCCTGGTTTACGCCAATCTATAAAAAATATTTTTTTCAAAAACTGCTACAAACTAACAGGACACTGTGAGTTTTTTAAAAATCATGATGGCTGCGTGTCCCTTTAAACAATGAGCAAAACTGATGCCTGCATTACAGAGCTTATTCAATGAATAATGAAAATAGGCAATTTTATCGTGACTGCATATTATGTTAACTTGAGTACAGAGATCTAATTTTTCCCAAAAGAAGGTTTATTTCAATAGGAGCTTGGATGAGTTTGAAAAATAACAGATGAAGACGACAGATGAATAATCATGCTCACAACAGCTCACTTTGAGCCTTCACTTGGGTGAGCTAAAACCGACACCACATTATGACAGCTTTATAATTTTTAATTGACACACATACATCTCTTCCAGATCTTTTTTCCATTCCCTTATAGTGCTTGTTTCCACAAAGCCTACAAAGTTCATTAATCATTTCTTTTGACTGGTTGAGTCTGCTTTATCAATACACATGCACAAGATACGGGTGTATCTACACTGACAATGCAGGCTGTGGCAATGTAGGACATGACAATCCAGGGCGTCGCAAGGTAGGGCTTAATGCAGGGCGTGGTAATGTATGGCGTGGCAATGTAGGACATGACAATGTAGGACATGACAATCCAGGGCATCGCAAGGTATGGCTTGACAATGCAGGGCGTGACAATGTAAGGCATGGCAATGTAGGACATGACAATGCAGGGCAAACAAGGTAGGGCTTGACAATGCAGGGCATGGCAATGTAGGGCATGGCAAAGTAGGACATGACAATCCAGGTAGGGATTGACAATGAAGGGTGTGGTAATGTAGGACATGACAATGTAGGGCGTGGCAATGTAGGACATGACAATCCAGGGCATCGCAAGGTAGGGCTTGCAGGGCGTGGCAATGTAAGGTGTGGCAATGCAGGGCATGGCAATGTAGGATATGCCAATCCAGGGCATCACAAGGCAGGGCTTGAAAATGCAGGGCCTGGCAATGTAGGGCATGACAATGTAGGACATGACAATGAAGGGCGTGGCAAAGTAGGGCATGACAATGCAAGGCGTGGCAATGTAGGGTCTGACAATGTAGGCTGTGACAATGCAGGGCATGGCTAGGTTCATGCTACAACATAAACTCACTTGTTGTAGTCCCCCTTTTCAATCCAGATACACAAGGCATGGGCGTGGCAATGTAGGTTGCTGCTACATCGTATGCTCTGAAGCTCACAATTCTCAGCGCCAAAGTATCCAGGCTGACAACCAAGATCTCTCCTGCAGGTCCCCAACCCCTTGGGACCAGAATCACAAATACCATGGATACACGTGCATTCTGAAAACAAAAGAAAACTTCATAGTGATACATTTAACATCCAAATCTTCAATGGTCTTATTGAATGAACCATTATTTCTATTTGGTGAACTGTAAAAATACGATGAAATTCTTCTATTCCACACTAGATGGCCCATCCACGGCATTGTCGAGCCTTATGCTGAAGTAGACCAGTTTTTTTATTTGACTAACCCCAATGTCAATCCCAGGATATATTTAATCCTTACATGCTTAATATTTAAATAATGTCATTAACCCTTTCGGCGGTGAAGTCGCAAAAATGCGACTGCCTGGCTGAGCGCCAAAGTCGCATTTTTGCGACAAAATCGACCGTCCTTAAAAAGCGATTTATATAGAGTGAATATTCTCATGATACACCGGTATTCCCAAGCTATCTTTCAAAACGAGGCTTTAATTATCAAATGGTTGTTTATTTTGTTAAAAAAATCGCATTTTTAGTGTAAATATATATAAAATTACGATACAGAACTTTCAAGTTGACTTTGATCAAATCAAAATGGCTTCCGCCAGTGGAAAGCGAAAGTATAGTGGACAAGAAGTGCTTGATATGCTAATAAATGAAAGTGATAGCAACGGAATTAATTTAGAATATGATTCGGATATGTCCGATCATCGATGATAGTTCTGAGAGTGATTTTAGTGAACATACGATGTCTATTCAGTCATCTAGGTCGCAAACACGATCGGTAAATGAAGAATCAGGCTTGTTGATTATTTTCTGCTTTATTTTTCTTTGATAAAAACGTGAATCAAGTGTTTTTTGTCGTAACAAATAGCATACATGTATGAACTTTATATTTATATGTCATGTATTTACAAATTATAAAAGCATTGTATAAAAAATATTACTTTTTCAATATATCCGAATTTCGTTTATCCGAAATTATGGTCAATTTGAAAACAAAAATATTTGTTTACAGTTTGGAATTTACATTTTATTTTACTAATATTGAATAAATTCAAGTAAATATTTGACAGAACTATTAATTATGTGTCATATAGTGTGAAATATATGTGTAAATAACTGTAATGCAAGACAATATGAATTTTGATAGGCTGTATATAGAAAAGAAAAAAAAAGTCAAACAATTATTTTATTTTTACCATATTTAGTATTATGAGAAATTGTAATAAAGTATGTTTATGTGTTAATTGTTATATATTTTATAAGTCATATCATAATCTAGTATCTCTCCAAATTTGAAGATATTACCTTTAAAAATAAAAAAGTTACAGAAGTTTTAGTAGCATCACTATTGATTTTTCTACATATACCAAAAATACTTGGCGCTGAGAGAACTTTTCGCTATATATTTGGCGCCGAAAGGGTTAACAGTGGCGGGGCGCATGTCATTAACAGTGGCAGGGCGCATGTCATTAACAGTGGCGGGGCGCATGTCATAGTAGATAAACAGTGGCGGGGCGCATGTCATTAACAGTGGCGGGGCGCATGTCGTAGTGGATAAACAGTGGCGGGGCGCATGTCATTAACAGTGGCGGGGCACATGTCATAGTGGATAAACAGTGGCGGGGCGCATGTCATTAACAGTGGCGGGGCGCATGTCATTAACAGTGGCAGGGCGCATGTCGTAGTGGATAAACAGTGGCGGGGCACATGTCATTAACAGTGGTGGGGCGCATGTCATTAACAGTGGCGGGGCGCATGTCATTAACAGTGGCGGGGCGCATGTCATTAACAGTGGTGGGGCGCATGTCATTAACAGTGGCGGGGCGCATGTCATTAACAGTGGCGGGGCGCATGTCGTAGTGGATACCGGACGTAACTTATATTTTGTCGAAAGTAGGTCACAGCAACCAAAAATTTTGCACATGATGTTAGAAGCAAATAAGGAACATTCTGATGAAGCTAAGTGAAAATCCTCAAGAAAAAAAGCAAGATACACTTGTTGTAGCAAAAGAAATTCTTTGTGAATGCCGTCAAATAATACTACTTTAAATAGTATGTAATTATATTAGATTTTTATGATTTGGAAAAATAAATAACGCCTAGATGCAATTTATGTTTAATTTAGTTATTTACAAACCAGCTGTATATGATGCAGCAGACAAAGTTATCGTTTTCTCCAAATTGATTGGACTGATTTATAACTTGAGAAAATGCAGAAGTAATTATTTGTCTGCAAACAGTTTCCACCCACAAAAGATATATACAGATTTGAATAAATATATATGTTTTTTTTCCAACAAATCATCCTTTGTACAAAAACCATGGCCTCATACCAGCAATTTGCAATTTACTTTTTCTGATTTTCACCAAATTTGATTTGCTCTTGGATGAGCTCACCAATAAGCACCAAGTAGGACGCATGCATTATTTTAATATCATAGCCCTTGATAATAGGCACACTAGCCATAAATAAGACGTAAATAACACGTGTATTGAGCATAAACAAATATTTATGTGTCTGAGATTTTTTTCAGTGAATATAAACACGAAATTATAGGCAAAGCATATTACGTGGTCTGAGTATTAACTTTCATACCCCATCCAACCCTTTCTCCTAGAAGCGAAAATGGGGCTGGCTGAGGTATGAAATAAAACCTTAATTTCGACAGAGACCTACATACACCGGATTCGAAACAAGCCTTAAATCCAATTTATCCTCCAAATAACAATTTACCCACGCATACTTTCGCATACAGGTAATTCTTTGTTCTTTATAGCAATGTCTGTTTAGTTCTAATAGTTACAGACAATAACAATAGTTCCTTTGTTTTAATCGTATGCGAATGGAACAGTGATGTGAATCTTCTAAAAACAAAATTAGCCATTTAGTGTTGTAAATTTATTATTATTATAAACTAATGTACATTATCCCTTTGTTTATGTTATATGTAAGGTTAGCATATATTAGCAGGTCATCTACTCGTACTTACATATGTACACATTTTATGAAAGCAGATGCTGAAAATCATTGCAGCATAATTTAAGATAGGATGCGCATGCCAATTTTTTTATTTTATATAAAGCTGAGAATAAGATAGGGCAAAACATCAATACTAAATTTATAACTGTGGTCAAATTTAAAAAAAACATATACATGTATATCGAATATATATTGTTTTTGGATTATTTTCTATGGAGACAAATACACAAATCTTCCAAGATGTAGCTTATTATATTATTATCATTATTATTATTATTATTAACAGACAAAATGTGATTCCGATTTTCACATATATTGCATGCATGGTTCAACTTCATCAGTTTTTTGTAATAAAAACAATGAGTTAACAACTTGGTGTTATTTAATCAAATATAATCACACATGCCACTAATTAAAACACCCTGTTTTCCCTAGTCCACCATGTTATGACAAATAAACATATCAACGACTGTGATCGAATTACTTCTAGCCATTTGTATTATACCCAATGTGTGTGGTATATCCATCGAGGGTCGTATCATTTTCAAACCCTTGTTGGCAAATTGTCACCTTTTGAAGTGCAGTGCCAGATAAAATTCAAAGTCGTGCCGGTATAATGTTTCCTTTTGAAAGGCGGTAACAAAAATTATAATAGCGTGGGAAGTGAACGACTCGACTTAATTGTTATATGAAATCTGGGATGAAAACTGACATACATGGCCCTGATAAAATGGGTGCTGAATCGGATTTCTTGTTTTTTCGTGAGACAATGATTAAGATTTAGTGCAAAATGTAAATGTAGGAATTCATAATTTTGATAGAGCATCATCATCATCATACCTAATACATTCTGGTAGGTGATAAACTCGGTCTTTATCCTTGCTGTTCAACCAAGTTTACTGTTAAAAGTAAGGTATCTATAGTGTGATTCTTTTAAAACCCTGCATATTTCATGTACATTCATGCGAATTGATTCAATATATGTATTGTTCAAAATCGAAATCTTGAAAATTATCGTAATTTTACTCGGCCAATGATTCTTATTTTACTATAGAACCTAAGTAAAAACTGATTAACACAAATTGTATCACCTACTGAAAATAAGATAACATCTCAACATCTCTGAAATGAAAAATTATGAATTCAAAAATATGTTATTGTAAAACAATCACGGATATGCATACAGGTACATGTAAGAGAGTATCATGCTATCTCTACGAACATCTTTTGATGAAATAAGTGTTTGTATTCTTTAAATTCAAAATGAGCCAAGATATCTGCGGAAAAATACTATAATCAACCCGCAAAATTGAACATCGCCATAAATAAATCGAAATTGTTGATTTCAAAAAGGTATCAACTAGTTACACTTCAACACGTTTTTAATAAATGAGCGTTCTGTTTGTTTTTTTAACAGTTTCAATACACAAATTTGAGACCTAAATAAAAGTTTTCTTGAAAGTTAACACTAGTAGTCAACCCTAAATAGCAATTATATCAATATATACAAATGTTATCACCTACTGAAAATAAGATAAAATCTCAACATCTCTACAATGAAAAATTATGAATTCAAAATCATGTACATGTACTATCTCTATGAACATCTTTTGATAAAATACATGTTCATGAGTTTGAACATCATATATGTCATTACTAACTGAACAGTTAAGATTTAAATAATATGCACATTACACTTGATAATGAAAAACGTATCCATATGTTAAACCATTTTCAGTACACATATTTGAGACCAAAATAAACCCTTTTTAACATCAAATGCCAGTTATCACATCTTCTTAAGGACTATTGGTCAGCTATATTTGAAAAAAAAATCCAAAATGGATGGGGTATGGTTAATTGAAATTTTCATCCAAATGCATATTATAGGCATGAACAATGTCAATGATATAATAAATGACAGTATGATTCAACACTATTGATGTACATAATATCAGAAACAATATCTATTTGGCAGAAATAGTGCCCTTTATATTCAAAAAGTTTAGTGCAATTTTAGTCGAAGATGTTTTGTTTTTTTATGTTAAATAAATTGGTCCATAGAATTATCCATTGATCTAAAAATGATAACATAACACGAGACATCATTTCTAAATAAAGTAAGCCATGTTATCACATCATCCAACCATTGTTAAAAATGAAGATTTTCTTTATACGCCATGTGCCTTCAACACACCCACATGATACACATGAAAAGCATGCATGTGAATTGTAAATCGAAACATGCGGTATGGTGAAACATTCGGATAAACAGGTAATTTTATCGTATTCATATGTTATTATTTAGTTTGTGCTGTTTTTATTTGAATATAATAATAAATTACTCTTGTTTTGCCATGGTTGTATTCACAACAGTCATTCAGTTGTGTTTAATAAATTTTAAAAATATAGTTGCAATTTATAATAGTTTGACAATTAAAACCCGTCAGTGCCACCATACTATAGCATTGAGATTATTTTGAAAGTACATGCCATTGAAAGAATAGCTTCTTTTTTTTGACAATGATTGACTCTGAAATTTGGATGATGTGATAACATGTCGTATTAAATTTAGAAATGATGGCTCGTGTGCCATTTTTAGATAAATGGACAATTTAATGGACCAATTTATTTAACATAAAAAACAAAACATCTTCCAGTAAAATTACACTAAACTTTTCGAATATAAAGGGCACTATTTCTGCCAAATAGATATTGTTTCTGATATTATGTTCACATCAATAGTGTTGAATTACTGTCATCTATTATATCATTGACAATGTTCATGCCTATAATATGCATTTGGATGAAAATGTCAATTAACCATACCCCATCCATTTTGGATTTTTCTTTTCAAAGATGGCTGACCAATAGTCCTTAACAATACCAATATAACTGATTCTTTATTTCTTAAAATTGCTTATTAATGAAGGAGGAGTTTTAATCTAAAGTCAGTATACATCTCACTTTATTAAAGAAGGCATGTGTCCGTGTAATCCAATTTCAATACACAAATTTTCAAAATGAACGTTTACTTAAAATCCAAGACCAGTCGCCGAATCTACACAATAATGCCATTTCAAGCAATTCATCATTTCAACATTTTGCCATAAATAAAGGTGGAGTTTGATTTAAAAAAATGAATGCGTCCTATTTGCCAACTGGTACCATCAGAACTCATGCATACCGTAGATTAATCGGGGAACTAACTGGTACCCTGTGGTATACCGAAGAGTAATCAGAGAATTAAGTTTATTCGCCATTTGGCGGATAAACCTATAATTAGCAAGAGGCGTATATGCAGTTTCTAATCCAGAGTATTAATACACATGATTTCAGCTTAAAAATTATTATTAAATAACCAAAACTCTACAATAAACACTGAAGAAATGTATTATTTATAAGAAAATATGATGCATTCAAGAACACGCTAATAAATCAGAGACCCACTGAATCGTGAACTTAAGATCAAGCAGAAATAATGTGAACTACAGTACTGCACCTCGAGTTTTTAAACCATTTTTTTCGCCACTGCGGGCAAAGCGTCACATCAGTACAGCATATAAAAGATTCCTGTCTACAAGGAAATACTTACCATTATCTTGCTTATCAAATATAAATGACACAATCATTCTAATGGATAGCTTAGGGCTAACGGTCCATCCTACTAAATCGTGTTTCATACCAACTCAAAATATCGTATTTGTTGGCTTTATATTATGCTCACAAACAATGACCGTCGGACTGACAGCTAAAAAGTGTTTGAAAATTTTAGACAAAAAATGTGTTACAGTACAATTTTCTCCATTGGGAAAATAGTTGTGGCAGAACCAGGAGTGGATTATGCACACATCTTTTATAAACCGTTCGAGAAAGAAAAAGAAAAGAATTTAAAAATTAAACGGGGGAACTATGCAGCATTCATGAATGTATCTTACAGTATCAAACAGGACATTCAGTGGTGGGTAGATAAAGCAAGTTTCTTATGGCAATCCTACGCTAGGCGTTCACACAGATGCCAGTTTACTAAGGTATGGGGCACACAGATGCCAGTTTACTAGGGTATGGGGCACACAGATGCCAGTTTACTAGGGTATGGGGCACACATATGCCAGTTTACTAGGGTATGGGGCACACAGATGCCAGTTTACTAGGGTATGGGGCACACAGATTCCAGTTTACTAGGGTATGGGGCACACAACTTTCTGATTTCAAGTCCGGCGCTCTATCCACTGAACTACAACACTATTTGAGAAAATAGTATACTAACTACCATTCATTATGAGGCAAAATAACTTAACATATTTAAACGCAACTAAAGATGGATCAATAAATATGTAGTCCATATTGTCGCACGTGTAAATTAACATTGCCTGGTGTAATACTGCATGTTATCAATATGAAACTAATACATCGCCACAAAACAACCATATCTCGACTTGTTATTTAGCGCTTGATGAGTTTGTGCGCGGGCTTGTTATTAGGTAATGCCTATTTAGTGTTAAAAATGCTACAACATACCAATAAATAGCAGTGGTCTAGTGTTTCAGCGTACATCTTTCAAAACTTACAAGTGCAAGGCTGTGGTTCAAATCCCGTTCCGGGCAACTATTTTTTATCACATATAATCTAGAGCCGTATATTTATCCATGTTACCTGTATGGAGGCTAAATAAAAATGCAATTTTACGCATCAATTTCTGCTTATATACAGATTTTTGGGGTGTCTATTGATTTGAAACTACTTCACACGTGAGTCATTCATATTCAGGAGTTATTACCAGTTAAAAAAGGGACTGTACGGATTTAAGGAGTTAGCGTTCGATAAAATATCGATCAAACTTCAACGATCCTTTGTCAAGGTAAGTCTCGTTTAATCTTACAAATTTTTTCCAGTATAGTTTAACAACATCTCATTCAGTCGAAAATCATCAAGAAAGAAGACCTTTACCAGTATACAGTTTAAGTGGAGAAAGAAGTAAAGAACTAAACTGCTGTCAAAATGAGATAAGAAGTGTGTATGGAAAAACTTCTTTAAACATAAATCAAAGGTTATATGGCTTTTCTAATAATAAGCAGGTATGGGTTTTATTGCCCTGCCAGTCACTGGCTTATCAGTTATGCCAAAATGCTTTTAATCACTTGCTCAGTTTGGATGGATATCTTTAATTAAACTTGAAATACAAGAACCTGGTGATACAGCTAATCTCTGTTTCATAAAATAGTGTAATTTAAATATTTTAAATGGGATGGGTGGACATAAAAGCACTTGAAACTGATTTATTTAAAACTGATTTACATTTGTTCAGTGTTTATGCAGGGTTAAATGGCAGTAGTAAATAGAAAATTCTATGAAACGTGTTAACGCTTTATGGTAAGTTTGCCATTCACTACCTGTGTTTAAAACTGCATAAACGCCAAAAAGATTGTGAATCAATTCTTGTATTTACATTATTTTTCCCCCGGTTGCTATAGTACCAACAATACCGTGTCTTGGGAGATTGATAGTGATCAAAAACGTGCAAGGGAGACAGTGGAATAGCAGTCTGAAATTGAGACACATTGGACGTGTGAGCACTGAAGCTCTGCCTCCTTGAAAAACCAAGTTTATTTGAAATTAAACGCTAATAGCTTTATTTGTATGGAGTATAGCATGTTTTATCATATTTTTCCATTAGTAAGATTTTTAATTTGCAGAAAAACAGCACGTCCTCTAACGACTAGTATCGTGACTGCCTTGTGATACACTATATTATAATCTCAACTTATCTCCTTCGGTATGGAAGCCTTCCAAAATTTCCAACAATTCACATATCCGGGCTAATGATCAATTCAGTGTTTACATTTTGTATAGACCTTTGATCAAAATCAGTGTTTTACTTTTTACATTTTATATAAAACTAGAAATGTGTCTATAGGACAAGGATGCCCCCACTTAGGTCACTATGCCATCGCATTTTGATAATGAACATAAACACTGATAAACACTTTCAACTTAGGCGCGCATCATCTGGTCAACATTCTTGTAAAGTTTGGCAACCATGGGTTAAATAGTAATGGAGGAGGGTGCGACACAAGTTTCTCAGCTCCTATTTTGACTAAGTCAAGGGCCATAACTCTGTAGTTCTTGGTCCAAAATAAAAATAAAAACCCAGGTGCGCATCTTCACTTGCTGGTCAACATTCTTGTAAAGTTTCAGTGACCATGGGTTAAACAGTTATGGAGGATCACGCGACACAAGTTTTTCAGCCTCTATTTTGACTAACTCAAGGGCCATAACTCTGTGGTTCTCGGTCCAAAATAAAAACGAAAACCCAGGTGTGCATTTTCACTTGCTGATCAACATTCCTGTAAAGTTTGGAGACCGTGTGTTAAATAATAATGGAGGAGGGTGCACCACAAGTTTTTCAGCCTCTATTTTGACTAACTCAAGGGCCATTACTCTGTGGTTCTCGGTCCAACATAAAAACAAAACCACAGGTGCGCATCTTCACTTGCTGATCAACATTCCTGTAAAGTTTGGCGAACGTGGGTTAAATAGTAATGGAGGAGGGTGCGACACAAGTTTTTCAGCCCCTATTTTGACTAAGTCAAGGGTCATAACTCTGTGGTTCTTGGTCTAAAATAAAAATGAAAACCCATGTGCGCATCTTCACTTGCTATTCAATATTCCTGTAAAGTTTCATGACCGTGGGTTACACAGTTATGGAGGATCGTGCGACACAAGTTTTTGGGACCCCGAAGTGGGGACAAAAAAAATAAAAGAGGCCCAAGAGGGCCTGTGGATGCTCTACTGGCTAACATGGCTCTTATAACATCAATGAAGCGAGTGACTCTAATTTATGTTTTTTGGAAGTTTTGCGCAAAATACAGCATTTATAACTAAATCAAGGGCCATAACTAAAAAATCTGGTAAAGTTTGGTAAAGATCAGATGAAAAATGAATATAAACGATGCAAAATATAGCATTTTTAACTAAATCAAGGGCTATAACTCTGCTGTTACTGGTTCGATCTGGCTGGTTTTCAAACTTGTCTGAGCTTTCATTGATATTCACAATCTGGTAAAGTTTCGTAAAGATCGGATGAAAAATGGAGGCCCTATCATCTTAACGAGGCAAAATCTAGCATTTTTACTAACTCCGCTGATACTAGTCCGATCTGGCTGGTTTTCGGAATTGTCCGAATTTTCACCGATATTACCGATATTACCAATCTCTTAAATTTTGGTAAAAATCAGAAGAAAAATGAAGGCCTTATTGTCTTAACGAGGCAAAACATAGTATTTTTAACTAAATTAAGGGCCATAACTCCGCTGTTACCGGTCCAATTTGGCTGGTTTTCAACAATCTGGTAAAGTTTGGTAAAGATTGGATGAAAAATGAAGGTCCTATCGCCTTAACGAGGCAAGATATAGCATTTTTAATTAAATCAAGGGCCTTAACTCCGCTGTTACTGGTCCGATATGGCTGGTTTTCGAACTTGTCTGAGCTTTTATTGATATTAACAATCTTTTAAAGTTAAAGAGATGAAATGAAAAATGAAGGCCCTATCGTCTTAACGAGGCAAAATATAGCATTATTATCTAAATCAAGGGCCATAACTCTGCTGTTAATGGTCACAAGTTAGATCTGGCTGGTTTTCGAACTTGTCCGAGCTTTTATTGATATTAACAATCTTGTAAAGTTTGTTAAAGATCAGATGAGAAATGAAGAGCCTATCATCTTAACGACACAAAAGTTAACGACGGACGACGGACGGACAACTCGCCATCCCGTCAGCTCTGCTGGCCCTTGGCCAGTAGAGCTAATAATCCAATCGGTCTTGTCAAATAGTTTAACAAAATTGGTTTCTATATTTTTTCTATAATTCTTCACGAAAGTGTGCATAGGTTGGGTGGGTCACAAGTTGAGTGCAACATAAGATATGTCCCTTTTCTGCATATCAAAATGTAACATAATTACAAACTTATTTTAAATTATAGAAAATTCAAGAAAAATACTGCAGCTGTAAATGAATGTTATGCTGTTGTTATACTGCAGATGTAGATGAATGTTGTTATACTGCAGGTGTAAATGAATGTAATGATGTTGTTATACTGCAGCTGTAAATGAATGTTATTCTGTTGCTATACTGCAGCAGTAAATGAATGTTATGCTGTTGTTATGCTGCAGCTGTAAATGAATATAATGCTCTTGTTATACTGCAGCTGTAAATGAATGTTATGCTGTTGTTATGCTGCAGCTGTAAATGAATATAATGCTGTTGTTCTACTGCAGTTGTAAATTAATGTTATGCTGTTGTTATACTGCAGCTGTAAATGTATGTTTTGCTGTTGTTATACTGCAGATGTAGATAAATGTTGTTCTACTGCAGCTGTAAATTAATGTTATGCTGTTGTTATACTGAAGATATAAATGAATGTGAAGATGTAAATGAATGTTATGCTTTGTTATACTGAAGATGTAAATGAATATTATGCTGTTATTAAAATGCAGATGTAACTTACTGTCATACTTTTGTTATACTGCAGATGGAAATGAATGCTATGTTGTTGTTATACTGCAGATGTAAATTAATTTTTGCTGATGTTATACTGCAGCTGTAAATGAATGTTTTGCTGATGTTATACTGCAGCTGTAAATGAATGTTATGTTGTTGTTATACTGCAGCTGAAAATGAATGTTATGCTGTTCTTATACTCCAGCTGTAAGTGAATGCTATGTTGTTGTTATACTGCAGCTTTAAATGAACATTATGCTGTTGTTATACTGCAGCTGTAAATGAATGTTATGCTGTTCTTATACTCCAGCTGTAAGTGAATGCTATGTTGTTGTTATACTGCAGCTTTAAATGAACATTATGCTGTTCTTATACTGCAGCTGTAAATGAATGTTATGCTGTTCTTATACTCCAGCTGTAAGTGAATGCTATGTTGTTGTTATACTGCAGCTGTAAATGAATGTTATGCTGTTCTTATACTCCAGCTGTAAGTGAATGCTATGTTGTTGTTATACTGCAGCTTTAAATGAATGTTATGCTGTTCTTATACTTCAGCTGTAAATGAATGCTATGTTGTTGTTATACTGCAGCTTTAAATGAACATTATGCTGTTGTTATACTGCAGCTGAAAATGAATGTTATGCAGTTTTTATTTTGATGCAGTCTTTCTCTTTTACAGTGGAAGAACTAAATACTATACTTATATACTTTTTTATTTTTAAAGGTGTTGATTTGTGTATATGACATGTATAATAGATAGTCAATGTTGTCCACTTCGTAATAGTCAGTTCTGTTTAAAATGTAAAATCCTAGCATGCTTCATTTTCTCTTTTATGTCCCTAAAAATTCACTATGTCACGGTAGTCTCCATGGCCAAGTGCGTTGTAAACCCTTTCGCCTCTCACCGTTGCGGGTTCGAACCCCACTGGGAGCTTGACTTGTGAGGAAATGTTGATTTTTATGGATGGCTGGAGGTGTACTGTACTGGTTCTACCCAGGAAAAGTGGTTGGTCTGTCTCCAAAAAAACCCAGCAAAAATAAATAAAAAATTACCGTCATATATATAACCTTACATGTTTTGAAAATGAAGTACAACACCATACAAACAAATAAAACAATTCAAGATATTTTTATAGATCCTCAAGTACATAAAAACAAATGCTGGTGTTGCCAACAAAGTTTTGGTAGAAGATAAACATCTCATTCTGAAGATTATAAGTGCATGACTTGGGTGCCGAACACATAACTTGAAAGTCAGATCATGCAGATATTTAAAATTTCATGAAACTTATAGCTAAGGAGTGCCTCATAAACAATATCAATTTTATGCAGAGAACCTGAACCAAACCAAATATCAAAAACGTAAGAAACAACCTAAGCAGATCTATGAATCAAAATTAAAATGTCAGCGTTTATCACGCAAGTTATTACGATTTTGAGAAAAACATGAAATCAAGTGAAACGCCTTTTTTTTTACAGAGAAATGTCTGGTCGAGAAAAACCGTGCAATATTCATATTTATCTTGCCGTCTGGCAGCCAGTGATATTTTGCGAATGTTTTTATTAATCTCCTGACAAAAATGTGTAGCATGGCACGAAGCAATTAATGTTTAGTGATGTTTGTCACGTTGCATGCCATTTGCGTAATATTTCATAACATTTTTCCAGCTCCACTGGTGTGAAGGAAAGCAAATGGTGCACTCGTTTGTGCAGTATTTCTTACATTATGGATGGATATATTTTCTGAACTACAGTATTTTCTTTGATTTTGAATTACTATACCTATCCTTCCTTTGTTTAGGATGAAAATGTTTTCTTTTGTGCCTACAACACTTATGTACAGTTCTATTCCTGTGACTTAGAATAAGGAAAAATAATAATTCCAGCCGTTTTGAACTAAATGAGTTGTCTCCCTTATTTTGTAATAACTAAATTTCTCAATTGCGTTCCATTTATTTAGGACCCTTAACAGCTGACAGTTGTAAATAGTTCCCTTTATTTTTGACTACAACAGCTTCTTTATCGGCTATCAATAGTTGTCTTGCCTTTATTCCAAGCCAAACACAAGCGCTCCGTGTTCGAGAGAGTAAAGACGCCAAGTTTGAAACCTTCTTGCCTTTCCCCGCCGTGGGTTCGAATACCACTGGAAGCTTAACTTGTAAGTGAAAAACTATTAATTCTTACGGATGGCGGAGGTATAATTCAGTACTTATTTTACTCAGGAATAAGTGCTAGAAAATGACGTTAACCCTTAACCATCTAAGCATGACTGTAATAGCCGTTGCATCCATTGTAAACCCAATGAGTAACTCGCAGGCTCATCAGGGTTTACAATGTCTGGCTCCTGATTAGTCATTTTCCCCCAAAACACTCCTTTGTCACATAAATGGAATGGTCTTAATTCAAAGAAAGAACAGTCCATTATATATATGTAGCAGGTTAAGGGTTAAACACCATTTAAATCAAATCAAATCAAATCACTCATTCCAAGCTATAATAGTTGTACCTTCAATTTCATGTTAAAAACATGAATTGTCTCTTAAAGCGTCTATGTGGCTGAATGGTTAACGACACTGCGTTGTAAACCTTCGCCTCTCGCCACTACGGGTTCGAATCCCACTGGGAGCTTGACTTGTGAGGAAGTGTCGATTCTTACGGATGGCGGGTGGTGTACAGTACTGGTTCTACCCAGGAAAAGTGGGTGGTCAGCCTCCACCACAAAAAATCGACTGTCATATATAACCTTACATGTGTTGAAAATGACGTAAAACACCATACAAACTAACAAACAAACTCTTATTACTACATCAGTTGTCTTTCTTTCTCCTGGCAGTTATGGTTTTGCGCAAGACTATTGTATCTCCTTCTTTATTCATATGAAGTTACAATAGTCTTATGCTGATGCCTCGATTATTATAACATGGTTCATACAGAATTATCATTATGAAATTCTTTTTAAGGAATTTTATGGTCCTAACCCATTTTTAAGGCCCGGTTTAACTCATAACATTATCGACGATTTTTTTTTTTGCCGATTTTTTTTAAACTACGTCAGATATTATTTCTTTTGTATAATTAATCAACTGGTTACGAAATTCAAGGACCTTTAATGATATTTTGTCAGAATTTAAGGACTTTTAAACTTCTGAAATTTAAGGACTTTTTAAGGCTGTATGAACCTTGTATTATTGTTTTAATCTTTTTGGGACAGTATTAATAGTTGCTTTTGATTCAAGTTGCATCTTAAAGGGGCCTGCCTCCAGAATGAGTCTAAACATCAACAGTTACTGGTCTTTGATTTTCTTTTTATTATTAAACAATTGTTTCGTAAATAAGAGAGATAACTTATAAAATAATAAGGTGCCATATTTAACATCATATCTGTCTTAAAGTTACATTTATTAAAACACATAATTGTCTGCACTGAATGCTTAGCTGAAAAAAGCGCACAATTTAAATTTTAAGACTTATCGTAAGATGTTTAATAAAACATGACCCAGGTGTACTGAGCATGCCAACATATGCACTGAACATCACACAACATGTTTACTTGGCAGAATATATTTTTCCCCATGCCAAATACAGAGACAAAGTCTAGGAAATATTAATTCTGAAAACAATAATCTGAAGGCAAGCATCTTCAGTACTTGGCTTCCTTTCAATGAAGGCTGGCATTTTTTAGTTTAGTCGTAAATAGTTGAATTTTTATTTCAGGCCATGTACGTCTACGCAGGACCAAACTATCGAACAAACGTTAAAACCACCATGTGCTTTTAATATTAATTTTGCCATATTTCAGTTCTTATTTCATAAAACTGCAATGAATACTTCACGCACCAGACCTACTTGTCATTTAACCGGAATATATTGACATCCAATCAGCCTGCGTCATCCTTACACGATCAATTAGTTCATGCCCAATCAATATGTGGAGAGTCTTAGTTGAAGAATTAGATAATTGCCTTGAATTAATTCTTCGTTAACCCTCAACCCGTTACATATATACATGTGTAATGGACAGTTCTTTCTTTGGAGCTCTGTGTGGTTCTCGGGGGGCCCGTTCGGTTACGGGGCAAAGAATAGGGCCACTGCAGATCCCATTGGAGGGGAAGGCAGAGGGGTAGAACCCCCGCGAATTCATGTTCATTTTATCATTTTTTGTTAATGCTCATTAAAGGTCTTCATCATGACCCCTGCATTGTTTCAGGTGCCATCTCGCTCATATCACTAGAGCAGTGGCAGAAAAACAATAACGTGGCTCAGGGGCGTACCTGGGCATACGCACTGACGCATGTGCGTACAGTACAGGCTATTAAAGAAGCAAACAAATAAAAAAGGCGAAAAATGCAAAAAAATGCAATAAAAACTGAAGGTATAGGGGGTTAGGCACATTTGTGAATCCAAAACTCGATGGTGCGTATACCTAAATTAGCCCCAGGAACGCCCCTGTGGCTCCAGCGTAAATGGAGTGTTTACAATAGAACTTGCAGCAACTCTGCAGTTCAGGGTGTGAAGGTTTTAGGCCCGTTCTCCATATTTTATCTCGATGTACATGGAGAATGAGCCTGGCATGTTCGTTCCTGTTAAAACCCCAATTCAGTTCTTTCTTTGGATTAAGACCATTCCATTTATGTGACAAAGGATTTTTTTTGGGAAAAAATGACCGATCAGCAGCTGGACATTGTAAAGGCTGATCTGGGTTTACAATGGACGCAATGGCTATTATAGTCGTGCTAAGCGGCTTAAGGTTAAAAGAACCAATTATTGTTAACAGTCCATTTGAATGGTTATTTCGTCATTTATTCAAATGCATCAATTGGTATTTCGTCATTTAATAAGGATTGAATAGAAGAACCTGGCCTATATATAATTTCCAGATATCTCTCGCCTTATTTTCCGAATACAATAGGATTTACAAATGTCAGAAGAAACAACACTCTAGCATTTTATGATACTCAATAACGGTGGAAAAATGCCCTTCATGTTTGACCCGACTGGATCACAGCAACAGCAATGACAGTTAGACGTCTTCAAGTGATATTCCTCAAAATGAACATATAAATACAGAATCCATTAAAATTGTCTATAGGAAAAAAAATATTTGAGGAGATCTACAAAAATTAAACAGAAAAATCAGTAAAAATGATGGATGCTCCACCAAATATAAGAATTTTGAGGCTTATGACATGTGACAATTTTGTTAGTAAGAAGACTCAGTGACAGAAAATAATGTAGAAAGTGTTTGTTTGTTTGTTTATTGATTTGTGTTTAACATCACTTTACATGTATGACGATCAATTTTTAGTGTTGGAGGCAGACCAATCGCTTATTCCTGGGTAGGACCAGTACTGTATACCTCCCACCATCCATAAGATTCAATATTTTCTAACTTGCATATAAAGTGAAAAGCATTAGTAAGCATTTTATGGTCATTGTAATAAAAAAATTCTTATCAAATACCGTATTTTCCGTAACAAGAACACCTCCACTAATAGAACACTTGGGGTCACTGGGGTTAAGGTCAAGGTCACTGTTACTAAAAATAGAAGAATGGAATGAGTTATTACATCCCAAGTCTGACCTTGACTTTTAAGACAAGGACGGAGCAAACGGTTTGCACCAAATGCCATCAAAATCTCTCTACTGGTTTAAAGTAAAAGTGTAGACGTAAAGCGAAAAGGACAGACACACTTAGGGATGAAGGGGCAAAGCGGCGCAAATGCCACAGCTAAACTTTCCAGAGAACATTTTATAATCAACAAGAGGCTCAAGAGAATCTGTGACTGCTCCACTGGTATAGGCACACCATTTGTACAAGTCTTTATGTTTTGTGGTTTCAGAAAAGTCTTTTTAAGTTTCCCGTTATACAGTTATGTATGTATATATGTACAACTTCGACTATGGCAAACAGGGCAACATTTAACCCTAAGCACGACTACAATAATAATAATTTATAACTCTATATAAAACTCCTGTAGTAGGGCAAAATATGCCCACAGGGTCAACATTCAAAGTAAGCTGACTACAAGCTAATGTTACATGCAATATATGAGAACTCTATGCCTTGTGATTTCAGAGAAAAGTTTTTCAAACATTTTCCCTATATGCCAATGTAAAATTTACAGTTTGACAGTCACAGATAGACAAAATATACTGAATGGAAAAGAAAGTGTACACAGCTCAGTTGCGAAAGAATGTGTGCACTGATTTTTTTTTGGAATTAATTGTATAAATTCCAAAATTAATCTATCAATGTTTGGTACCAAAATGTTTATCATTCCATTGCCAATATCATGTTGTCATTTGTTTTTCAATAGGTGGAATCATTAAGGGACTGTCACTTGATAAAGAGGATAGGGATGTAAAGTAAAATGTTCGAAGTGTACACTTTCTTTTGCAACAGAGTATAGTTACTTTTGATTCCCTTGTATAACCCTGATTTATATATTGGAAAAGTAATTTAATCTCTAATTCCTCACATAATTGGTTGAATTGAATTGAATTGAATTGGATTTTATAGTCGCACCAACAGCTAAGGTCATATGGCGACTTTCCAGCTTCCACTGGTGGAGGAAGACCCAAGGTGCCCCTCCGAGCAATTTTTCGTGCACGGGCGGGCACCTGGATAGAACCACCGACGTTCCGCAAGCCAGCTGGATAGCTTCCTCACATAAAGATTCCTAGGCCCCTGAGGGATCGAACCTACAGCAGTAAGGGGCAAGTGATTGCAAGTCAGAGGCTCTAACCACTCGGCCATGGACGCCCCTCCATAATGGGTTGAAGTTGTAAGATAATAAACACAAGGGCCAATACCGAGTTACTCACGTGATGATCTTTGAAAAGATGAAAAACTTGTCATCAAATACCCCACTCAAGGCTTTTTCTATATGGGGACAAACGTTAGCAGTCTTTGCTAACGATATGCTAACGGTAAGAGAAAAAAGTTGGTGCAAATGGTATTATCATGAATTAGGCATAAGGTAGAAAACAATTGTCACAAAGATTTTTATAAATTATTAACCATGTTTTATTTTTATTTTTGTAACTGATAGCTAAAACATTATGTAGGTGCTAAATATGCAGAAAAAAGCAGAATTAGGAAAATAGTATGTCTTGCCTTATCTTTATAAATATAATAACGAAGTTTTCTGTTAGAGGGTATGATCCTTTTGTTGGGGTATAATAGTCAAATCAACAAGAAACGTGGGAATTCCACGAAAACCAGGTTTTCCTAGCAGAAATTGTTTTTCTATTTTTAGTAACAGTGACACTTGACCTTGATGACCCCAAATGCAATCCTAAGCTTCCTTTACATATAAGGTACCTACACAGCAAATTTTATTCCAATATCTTATTCCTTAATTAAGTTATCGAGCGGAAACAGTTTTTCTATTTTTAGCAACACTGACCTTGACCCCAATGATCCTTAATGCAAGCCCAAGCTTCCTTATCATATAAGCTACCTACCCTGCAAGTTTCATCGCAATACCTCATTCCTGACAAAAGCTATTGAGCGGAAATCATTTTTCTATTTTTAGTAACAGTTATTGAGACAGTTTTTCTTTTTTTTAGCATTCAGAAAATTAGCAACAGTGACCTTGACCTTGACCCATAACCCTCAATGCAATCCCAAGCTTCCTTTCCATATAAGCTACTTACCCTGCAAGTTTCATCGCGATACCTCATTCCTAATGAAAATTATTGAGCAGAAACCATTTTTCTATTTTAGCAACAGTGACCTTGACTTTGACACCAGTGACCCCAAATGCAATCCAAAGCTTGCTTTCCATATAAGCCCATAACCCTCAATGCAATCCCAAGCTTCCTTTCCATATAAGCTACTTACCCTGTAAGTTTCATCGCAATACCGCATTCCTAACGTAAGTTATTGAGCGGAAACCATTTTTCTATTTTAAGTAACAATGACCTTGACCCCAGTGACCCCAAATGCAATCCCAAGCTTCCTTTCCATATAAGCTACTTATATCTCATTTTTTACAAAAAATTATTGAGCGGACACTGTTTTTCTATTTTTAGCAACAGTGATCTTGACCCCAGTGACCCCAAATGCAATCTCAAGTTTCCTTTCCATATAAGCTACCTACCCTGCAAGTTTCATTGCAATATCTCATTCCTAACAAAAGTTATTGATCGGACAACATTGCGTCTAGTGACAGACAAACGAATCCAGTATACACCCCCTACAAACTTCGTTTGCTGTGGGTATAACAAGCTGATAATTTCATGAAAGAATTAGATCATATGTTGCCTGTAAATGTTTATATGGTTATAGGGTGGGGATCTCACGTTTCTAAGTTATGTCCCAGGGGTGGGGATAGACCCCAGGGCTGATGCTGGTTGGATGGTTGTACCCATTTGTTCATACTCAGTAACTGTATTTATGGTTATAGCGTGGGGATCTCAAAATTATCCAAGTTATGACCCATGGGCTATTTCCCCAGAGGTGGGGACAGACCCGGGGCCAATACTGGTTGGATGGTTGTATCTGTCTGTTCATGCTCAGAGAGTGTACATACGGTTATAGGGTATCTCAATGGTTTCCAAGTTATGATCCAGGGGCTATGTCCCCACATGTGGGGATGGACCCTGTGGCCAATGCTTGTTGGAAAGTTGTATCTGTCTGTTCATGCCCAGTAAGTGTAAATATGGTTATAGGGTAGGGATCTCAACAGTTTAAAAGGTATGACCCAAGGGTATGTCCCCAGGGGTGGAGACGGATCCCGGGCCGATGATGGATGGATGGTTTATCAGTCTGTTTATGCTCAGTAAGTGTATAACTGGTTTCAAAGAAGAACAATCTTAAGTTTTTCGCTATAGAGTCAATGTGAATCATGTGACTCCTGAGGCGAGTCCAAATTTGACCCTGGGATCACCAACTGAACAAACTTGGTAGAGGACCACAGGCTTATGCTACTTAAGCAAATATTAGCTCTAGCTCTTGTAGTTTCAGAGAAGAAGATGTTTTAAAGATGTTCCTATAAAACTATATGTAAAACTGTGACCACTGGGGAGGGGCCAAATTGGACCCCATGGTCACCTTTTGAAAAAATTACATGCAAGCTCTATGCCTTTGGTTTCAGGGGAGAATATTTTTTAAGTTTTTCACTATATAACATTCTATGAAAAACCCTGGGGACTTCATTTGAACAAACTTGATAATCCATGGTTGGCGCTATAAAGATAAACCTTAGAAATCTGTTCTGGAGAATGTTTTTTAAGGTTTTGACCATTTATGGTAATAGTGGCCACTTTGATGTCGTACTGACCTAATTTGAAAAATTCTGAAAACCATGGACCTCAGGGTCATCCATGTGAAGCTTGGTCAAAATTGACCTATCAGTTCCCAGTGCTCACACTGGCCATTTTAAATTAATAGCCACACATTTTTTAGTTAAGAAAATAATAGCCAACCTTAATGCGTAAGAAAATTTGGTCAGTCGTAAGAGCCAAATTTTCAATCAGATTTTATTAAACTATCAGGGCCTCCTCTGGCTATATTTTTCTTTTTGTCACCACTTTCTCCAAGTGAAAGAAGTAGGAGCCTAGACTAGAATTTAAAATTTAAAAATAGGATTCCAGGAACTCCTTACACATTGATAAAACAAAGAATGATGGATTAAATAATGAATAGAAATATACTTTATGTATCTGTCATCTATATATCGTTTTTCTTTCCACCAACATGTATTTGTAAAGGACAGTTTTTCTCATTCGATTATGTAAAAAAAAAAAAAAAAATTAAAAAAATAAATCCGAAATTATGTACCATCCGAAGTACTATGACACCGCACTTTCACGGCCCGAAATTTCAAAACATTTAATCGAAATACCATCAATTACGAACTTTTTTCATGCATTAATGTGTATTGAATGCCAAAAATGGTCTTTCTTATCAAAGGGGAAAGAAACCACAACCCTAATAGTAGGATAATGTAGTTTTATGTCATTAATTGTCGATCTCAAAGTTGTGACAAATTGAAACTGCCGTCACGAAGCCAGGCACAATATTCAAACTTCAATGTTTTAATTACTTTATTGCAAGTGTTTTCACAGTTCACAATACATATGGGAGTTTGCTACCTATCAGGATCATGATGGGATAGCTATTAATGCAGATGAAAGTCGCGACTATGTTCATAATAGTGCGTGCACAAATTAATTTCATCTCTTCGTAGTTTGTGTACAGAAAAACAAACAGGAAACTGTACCTACTGTTGGATGCGTAACGGATTGTCTGATTGGTCAATCGCCAGAAAGATAACAAATAACACCATATCTGATTGGCTATTCGGTCCATTAACCACATGATGTTTGCGTGTATCAACAATGCCGATTATCCGACAACGAAGTGCCAATTAAGGGAATTAACAACTTTTACAAGCGATAATTGATAAGCGTGTGGCGACATCACAGGGGGTGTGAACGGATTATGTAATGTTTATTGCGGTCATTTATTACTTTGGGTGTCAAACAGACCATTATACGAAAAATGTATAATAAAAAAAAAAATAAAAAAAAAATAAATAAAATAATCGCCATTTCTTGTCGACATTTCTTTAAAATAATCGACAGTATTATAAAATAATCGCAAATGGCGACCATGGCGTATGGTAGCGTGAGCACTGAGTTCCTGAGATGTTTTTGAAGCAACTGTCTGATCACAATAGCTCACTTGAGACTTTGGCTCAGATGAGCTCAAAATAAATTCACTTTTCTCATTATAAATATATGTAAACAAGGTGAAATCTCTCTAATTAAAAACGTTGGACCACCGATACAAACTTGATAGTGTTGTATTTAGAGATCAATTCAAAAGAAATAATGTCAAAATCTATGGCTACAAGATTTGTTGAGGTTTTGGCGATTTTTAGTAATGACGGCCTTTTAAAAGTTAGATTGACAATATTTTCAATCTGTAAGGTACTCATATTTACAGAAGCATCCATATAAAGTTTGATAAAAAACTGATCCAGTAGTTTCAGAGAAAATGTTGCTAATGTGTGCTGCTGATGCCCAAGTCTCCCACCCCTCCATAGGCTGACAATGCACGATCAAATAAGCCATTGACAGGCCTGGAATTCACCAACCATTCTTCAAACTAATTTTAGACTTGATGTCAAGTACTCAAATTTCATTCACAAATATATCCATGACCTTTAAAGATAAACAATCGTAAGAAGTTGCTATTTATAAGTATTTATCATACTTATACATAGCAGCTTGAAATGAATGTTTATACTTGAAACTTATAGAAATATTTGTGATTGAAATTTGCATAATTGAGCTTAAGTCTAAACATATTCTCAAGAACGGTTGGTGAATTCAAAGCCTCGTCTTTGGCCAGTAGGGTTAAATATACATCACGGGTCACAATTAGCATCCCTATAGCTACCATTGATACTCTATATGATGTTGTAGGCCCCATGATTTATTCTCTAAATGGGGGGTCCGTGGCCGAGTGGTTAACGTCTCTGACTTGAAATCACTTGTCCCTCACCGCTGTAGGTTTGATCCCTCAGGGGCCTAGGAAACTTTATGTGAGGAAGCTATCCAGCTGGCTTGCGGAACATTGGTGGTTCTACCCAGGTGCCCGCCCGTGCACGAAAATCGCCCGGAGTGGCACCTGGGGTCTTCCTCCACCAATGGAAGCTGGAAAGTCGCCATATTACCTTAGGCCAAACAAAATTAATACTTCGTTTCCGCTAACGTCTTGAAAAAAAATAGGGTAGGTAGGTACAGTACAGCTCACGCGAAACCCACACTTTACTCTTTCACGCCGAGTGAGGAATTCAGAAATCGTGTAATTACGCGGAGTTTGGACGATAAAACTACGCCGAGTGGAAATCAGCTACATGACAAACGACTAGCGTAACTTCGCCGAGATACTCCGCGTAGACGAACTCGGCATTCGCCGAGTTCGCTCGGCATTCGCCGAGTCGTCAATTATACAGGTAAATGACCTTTTTAGCGGACTTGAACGAACGACTAGCGTAACTTCGCTGCGATACTCCGCGTACAAGAGGCCCGAGTGACGGAATCCGACGAGGCAGTTCCGATTGACTCCGCGTAGACGAACTTGGCATTCGCCGAGTGGTCAATTATTCAGGTAAATGACCTTTTTATCGGACTTGAATATTTATGTCTGAAACAATGATGAACGGCATTCGTACAGGTAATATACATCTGCATAGATCTACGTGTTTTATTTTTATGTTTGTTGTAAATGTACACTGTGCGTGAAAGTAATAAAGTTACCTTATAGTTGACGTTTGTGCTGCTGTACTCTCAAATGCAATTAAACACAACTGTCGATCATGAGGACAAAATAAATATTTAGTTTTAATCTGTAACGGCAACCAATGCTAGCTTCCAAACACAAAACTTAAATACACACTCTATTCCTTAGCACACGTTGTCTTACACGTTGTCAAGCACGTTGCCATGGTCAGGACTCTGAATCAGGCGTTTTCATGTGTATTGAGCATGTGTATTGAGCAGAGTTACGATATTGTAAACATGTACTCTACATGTACATGTCGCAGTAACCCGGTTAGATCACGCTTCCATTACACTAGTATAGATAATTAGGGACGTGTCGTGGTATTCTCTTGGATAAATAAAAATGTTATGTAATATGTATACTGAGTAAAGTACAGTATATACATGTATGTAAATACATATTTCGTTTGCGTGCCTGATTGCCTTAGATGTTTTGTGGTATGAACCTAGGTAAGTGGATTTTAAGACCAACTTTATAAAAATATTTGCTGATTTTGTGAAGTACGAGGGTTGATCAACAAAAAAAGTTGATACTGGCCTTATAATTTCTTAATTATAAGTTATTTGAAAAAAAACAACATATTATGAATTTAGTCTGTCCATTGACAAATTTCCTTGACATATGAAAATGTTCAAAAAGTATGGGTGTTTTTTTTTTATGAACAGCACCTGCCGCAATCCGTCGCACCAATAATAATACATAATGAAATGCAGTAGGCTATCTATTTATAAAAATGATGTAAAATTATCCTTTAACCTAGTAACCAGGGCATCCATTATTGTTAACATAAGTATGGTCGTAGAAACACTTAAAAAAAGTATAAAAGTCGAACAGGAAAAGCAGCTTCCCCAGAATACAGTTAACTCTAAAACACGCAAAACGACAAACATGAATGGAAATGTTAATAAGGAATATGACGTCAAAAACACACAAAAAAAGGTTGACAATAGGGCTGTCGTCTTCAAACGGTCAGTGGCAAAAAAACTGGGTTTTAAACCAGGTTCTAGGGTGCACCAAACCTCACACACCCTACTGTCATCCCAAACTCGAAGCTAGTTTTGGGAGCATAACTCATTCCTTCTGATTCATATGGTGTAGTCTAGTCGATATATCGCAACATCTACATCATTCTTGGTTTGTGATCACTCAGTTACATATTAACATCTGCTAACAAACACTAAACTATTGTGAATTAATAAGAAAAACACTAAACTATTGCATGTGAATTAATAAGAAACAAAAAACACAGTCCTCATGTTTTAATATACAAGCATGTTTTATTTGTGATATTGTGAATACTGTTACTAGTAACAATGACACTTAGAGCTACTAAACAAGGAAGATACTTGCTTCCTGGTTCAGTACGACGTCGACAAGAAGCACCAAATGCGCACGAGCGGCTTTTTCAGAACGTCGGAAAAGGTGACGTTTTGTACACATTTGTATGATATGGCTGGGTTTTATTTTTGGATTTTAAGCCATTTTCATTACATATATTTTTCTTAATAACTGAGGAAGACTGTGTCCATTAAGTTATACCATGCAGCATCTTACGCGATTTAAAAAAGTAATTAAATTGGTCTAAAGACATCGCCCTGGCAAATTCCTCTATTCACGAATTAAATCGTTGTTTTAGTGGGAGGGTGACTTTTTTTTTTTACAATTGTGTCTACCTGCATATTAAATCGTAGTTTTAGTCGGAGGGGGACTTCTTTTTTTAATAGTGTCTACCTGCATCTATTGGTTCTTATCGATGTTTAATAATGATCTTACACGAGTGCCTGATTAATATTGAATTTATCAAACGATCGAGTTGGATACTGCGACCATTAAGTTATACCAAGCAACATCTTACGCGATATACATATTCCAAAAGTAATTAAATACGTCTAATGTCATCGCCCTGGCGAATTCCCTTATTCACAAATTTAACAAAAGTAAAACTGAAATAAGCCTGAATATTTTTACATGTAACTTGCAGTTGAATATGTCTATACACTTTTATCTAGACTGTGCTATACTTGAATATAAAACGTGTGTATTGATCTAAGCCATACTCATAGCGGGCACGCGGGTATACAATAGGAAATGAAATTAATTTGATTGCACTTGTTTTTCTTTATCTCTGGTACCATTCTGCACATAATCAACAGATACATGTACATGACATGATGTATGAACTTGTACACCGATATAAATCTATTTGCTGATCAAACTTTTACCTGAAAAGAAAGTTGTAATATGTTTAGAAAGCAATATATTGCACTGAATTGCCAATTCCGATAACTACGTTAATTTCAAGGCTATTGGTGAAATATAAATGGTTGGGCAATTTAAGTGTAAAACAGTTTACATTATCTAAATTACGTATTTTAATTGAATTAAATTGGAATATATATATAGTCAGTGCGACTATAAATTCCAGTTTAATTCAATTAAACAGCAAGGTCATTTTAAAGTTTTACACATCTTGTGCATGTAATTGGTATACCTCTACTTGTTTTTATCAATATAATGTTGCTTCATAATTTGATTAATACTCCTCGTCACAATCAAGCATTTGTTGTGTGCGCGTGCCAATATTTATTACATTACATACATGTACTTGGGGCCCGTGATTGGAAATATTCTTTTCGATTCTAAAAAATAATGGCCGACGTCAAAGGAAAATTACAGTTAATTTAATTTTACGCCGAGATACGCGGCATCCTTCACGCCGAGGTACGCGGAGTTCACAGGTGTGCACTTTTGCTTAACTGGATTCTACGCGGAGTAACTCGGAGTGGTTATCACTCGGCAATAGTGTACCTTCGCCGCGTGAATTCGCCGAGTACAAACACTGACTCCGCGTAGATACGCGCCAAACTCGATATGACCAAACTCGGCGAATCGAGTGAAGTGTGTGTTTCGCGTGAGCTGTACTGTAGGCATCACTTTTTTTTTTTTTTTTTTTTTTTTCTAAGCGATATAAAATAGTAGGACTTTAGGTTACTTTTTTATGTATTTCAATATAGTTTGTATTAAAACATACTTTATTGAATTAAATAAATGAATATATACAAGTTTAAAAAAGAGTTGTTGTCTTTCGAACAAGTTCAATATTAAATGAGCTAGATCAGGCCCCAGTATCACGAAAAAAGTTGAGATTTAAATGACTCAAAATTTCTTTATCAAATAGCAACCAAAATAATAGATATTCTTTTACATTATATAGAAAATTAGGGCCTCCTCTGACTATATTTTTCTTTTTGTCACCACTTTCTCCAAGTTAAAGAATTAGGAGCCTAGACTAGAATTCATTTAAAAGTAGGATTCCTGGAACTCCTTACACCTTAAATAATGAATAGAAATATACTTTATATCTGTATTTATACATATTTTTTTTTTTCTTTCCACCAACATGTATTTGTAAAGGACATGCTTTCTTATTCGATTATGTAAAAAAAATATCCGAAATTTTGTACCATCCGAACTACTAGGACACCGCATTTTTACGGCCCGAACATTTCACAAACATTCAATCGAAATACCACCAATTACAATCTTTTTTCATGTCTCGAATGACAAAAATGGTATTTCTTATCAAAGAGGAAAGAAAACACAACTCTAATAGCAGGATAATGTAGTTTTATGTCAATAATTGTCGATCTCAATTGTGACAAACTGCCAATACTAAGCCAGGCAAAATATTCAAACTTATTGTTTCAATGTGTGTAAAACACATTTTTATTATTTTATTGCAAGTGTTTTCACAGTTCACAATACACATGGGAGTATTTTGTCTTGAGGATCTTGAGATCAAGTAAGAATTTGGGGTTGTTGTTTTTTAGTCGGGCCCGACGGGCTCATTGTCTGTAAAATGAGACAGGCCGGAATGGATTTCGAGGGGCCCCGGGCGTCGGGCTATCCTACTTTTCGAACACTGAGCAGTAAACTTGTTGCCATGTCGTTAAAATTAAGTACAAACTCGACAGATCTGACAACGATTTTTTCGAAAAAACATTGTCACCTTGTGGACACCTGCATCGGTAGACGCTTTATTTCAAGTATCGGGACGACTAATTACCGGAATGATTTATATTATGCGGAAAGATAGAAAAGAGCAAAAACGATCGAACACATTTTTTGTTACAAAATCGGTGAAAAAAACTGTAGGGTCGGCGGAAAAAAATAGGGTCGGTCGGGCTAGCGGAAACAGAGAATTCATTTTGTTTGGCCTTAGCTGTAGGTGCGACTATAAAATCCAATTCAATTCAGTTATTCTCTATATAACACTGATGGTGGTAAGCAGCAAACAATAACCTAATAATGGGGTCTAGTTGCTGTAATTGACCACTACAAGCCGACAATTATAAAAGCAGAATTGGGCTTTATTACCATGGGGAGCTGGAATCAACCCAGTAAACTTCAGAAAGTCTGGGAGAAGCATTGCAGTCACCAAGGTATTGGGGTATAGTTGACACATTTATTTACATAAAATACTTACTTACAGAATACACAAATCCAGTTTTTCATTAATATCCAATTTTTGAATTATGTCCAAAGAAAATTATCCAATGTTTCTTTAATTCACATTAGTAAGTGTCTCCTTAATCCAAAACAGTAAGTGTCTCTTTAATCCAAAACAGTAAGTGTCTTTTTAATCCAAAACAGTAAGTGTCCTTTCAGTCTAAATTAATTTCCAATATTTCCGGTTTAGTCCAAATATCCAATTTCACTGTTATTATGAATGAGCACAATAATAAGTAAATCCTCTTACAAATATATTTTATATTTTTAAAGGCATCCAAGTCATATTTTTTACTAAATAGAACTCAACTCAAATGTTGAGCTGCTCTCACAGTCAGAGTGTTTATATACTGCCCAAAGATTGTTCCAAAAGCTTCCCCACTAATATAGTCTAACGAAAATAGTCCAAATTTCATCATAATGCATAAAACAGTCCAATGAGAACAGTCCAAATTTCATCATAATGAATTTGCATACATGTTAAACATGTTTACCTTTCTTTAAGGCCAAAACAATAATAAACATAAAAATAAATGCATGTACACATTTAGTCATAGGTAACATTAGGAGATACACTGCAGTCACCAAGGTACTGAGGTATAGTTGAGCTTGTTGCTGGATGGAGGTTGTAAGACTAAATGCGGGTCTACAGAAACTCTAGGAGAAACACTGCAGTCACCAAGGTACTGAGGTATAGTTGAACTTGTTGCTGGATGGAGGTTGTAAGACTAAATGCGAGACTACAGAAACTCTAGGAGATACACTGCAGTCACCAAGGTACTGAGGTACAGTTGAGCTTGTTGCTGGATGGAGGTTGTAAGACTAAATGCGGGTCTACAGAAACTCTAGGAGAAACACTGCAGTCACCAAGGTACTGAGGTATATATGAGCTTGTTGCTGGATGGAGTTTGTAGGGCTAAATATGGGTCTAGTTCAGCTTGTTGCTGGATGGAGATTGTAGGACTGACTGTAAATCTATGACATGAAGCAAGACATGATTTCTACAGTAAATCAGATTTTGCCTACCTACAATTTTTTTTTAACAAGAGCACGTCCTAGCCTTTATTATTCTGACACAGCCGTGGCCGGAATAGTAAAGACGCCGAGTCTAAAACTTTCTCGCCTTTCACCGCTGCAGGTTCATATCCCACTGGGAGCTCCACTTGTCAAGTCGGCAAATACTGATTCTAACGGATGGCAGAAGTATACAGTCTGGTTCTACCCAGGAAAAATGGAGTGGTCTTCCTCTACCACAAAAAAATCGACTGTCATATATGGCCTGCTAATATCAGCTAAAATGACGTAAAAAAACTATTTAAACATTTCTACAAAAAAAACCACTGTCATATACCGTATTTTACTTTGTATAGCACACATTTTTTTTTACTTCTTTTACGGTTTCAGAAATAGGGGTGCGTAAAATACAAGGAAACAATAAAAAAAAAAAAAAATTGCATTTTATATGCAGAAAATCGATATCAGAATCGAAGAACAGACAATTGTGAATGCTAATAATACTACACAACACAGTCTGAATATGCTTTAGACAAATGAAAATCTTGCCTCTTTTCATGCTTCTTTGCCAATCAGACTTCACTTTTATCTAAAAAGTATTTTGATGCGCACTATACATGGAAACAACTTTTTTTACCTCAAGGTTTGACCTCTAAGAAAAGGGTGTGCAGTATACACGGGTGTGCACTATACACGGTAAAATACTGTAACTATGGAATAATATGTGTGAAAAATTATATAAAACACCAAATCATTCCGACACAAAAAAAATAATATTAGGAAGCTCACAAGATTATAATTATATGGAAATAGGAAAGGGCATTCAATACGCTTACTGACTGTGAGTTCTCAATGAAGACACGGATACCTGACTGAACATGCCATCCATACAAATGTCATGTTATCAGGATCATGGCAGCAATAAAACTTTTTTATATTATATTAATGATAACAGAATGGCTAGGAATAATCTATGGTCTTATCAAAAGGAATAAGAGAGACTGAAAATAGGTGAACCAAATTACTTCTAGGAAGTAACACTGAATGTGTTTTGTGTTTGCTTTTTTTGAGTCGGGCTGCTTTCGTCGACTCAAAAAAGCGAACTATCACTGTATTGTTACTAGCTGCATGTGGCATAAGACTAGAAGTCCCAAAGTGCTACAAAACAAAGGGTACTAAGCTAGGATATCCATCTTAACCCGCTATACATATCGTTCTAAGACCATTCCATTTATGTTTTAGGGAAAATGATTGATCAGCAGCCAGACATTGTAAACCCTGATCAGCCTGTGAGTTACTCGCAGGCTGATCTGGGTTTACAATGGATGCAAATGCTAATATAGTCATGCTTAGCGGGTTAAGAGTTAACTCAAAAAGGTCTCCAACTTCACAAGAAGTTTATAAACTTAACGCCATTAAAAGTGCAAGTGTTTTTATTTTGTGTTTATTTTTAACTAAAATGTCTCCAAGATCGATTACATAATTCTGATTTTACTTCTTTCAATACATGAACTTGATCGGTCACCAGATTTATAGGGAATGTGTAGATAATTTCTAACATGTACATAACACTACAATCGAGCAATTTTAGTGCTTTAAAAATGCAGCACTCTTAAATGTTTAAAGAGACACATGGCAATCTAAAAGTGTTTTTTCAATCTTGAAGTGTTTATTAGGTTAACAGTTCACCCTGATTTATTAATCAGGTATAATTTTCACCTTAAACATTCCATATATTTCAATAAGATGTTATAACAATGAAGACCTTTCAAGTTTTCTTCGTTATTTTACCATAGGGTTAAGTTTATTTTTTCAACAAGATCAACATACTGTAATATGCGAAAAAAAAATTGCTTCACAGTATTAAATAAATATTATTATATTATTATTGTTATGCAAGTTACATTAAAAAATCTAACAGAATACCGAAAGTTTTCAAACACATCAAGACTGATGTGTGCTCCTTTAATAATTAATTTATTTGTTTTGTTTGAGTGGTGTTTTACATCATTTTCAGCACATGTTAGGCCATATTATGAGATATGATGGTAAACAAATGTAAATATTACGCAAACCATCTGCCTAACTGTTACCTTGACCTCTTACGCACCTTCTCATTGTGATGAACATTTGTGTGAAGTTTTACGTAATTCCTTCAGTAGTTTTGGACTAATGGCTGACATGGAAAAAAATACCTTTGACCTTCAACTGTGACCTTGACCTTCGAGGCACTGACATGATTCTTGCGCATGACACACCTTCTCAATTTAATGACCACTCCCTCCAGTAGTTTCCAAGTAATGGATGAGACATGATTTTTTAAAATTACGTGGTCCCGCTTTTATTCCATTAAGCGATGGGTAAGCATATATTAGCAGGATTTTATAACGGATATTTTTACAATAAAACACGTTTAAAACTGTTTGTACTGAAGTTATGCGATAACCTATTTAAAATTACCTATTAAATGTTTTAATTTTAGAATAAGCAATATTTTAAAGCCGAAATTAAGGTTTTGATTCTTGGAGAAGGGGTTGGATGGGGTAGGAAAGTTAATACTCGGACCATGTAATGAGCTTTGAGGCATTGACGTTGCACGCGACACACCTTCTCATTGCGATGAACATTTGTGTGAAGTTTGATGCAACTCCCTTCAGCAGTTTCCAAGTAATGGCTGAGACATGATTTTTTTCCCATTTTTTTACCTTTGACCTCCAAGAGTGACCTTAACCATTGAGACACAGACATGATTTTTGCATGCGAGACACCTTCTCAATGTGATGAACATTTGTGTGAAGTTTGATGCAACTCCCTTCAGTTCTTTCCAAGTAATGGCTGAGACATGATTTTTTGAAGATTTTTTTTACCTTTGACCTCCAACCGTGACCTTGACCTTTGAGGCACTGACATGATTCTTGAACGCGACACACATTCTAATTGTAGTGAACATTTGTGTGAAGTTTGACGCAACTCCTATCCGTAGTTTCAAAGTAATGGCCGAGACATGAATATTTTCATGATTTTTTTTACCTTTGACCTCCAAGGATGACCTTGACCTTTGAGATACGGTCATGATTCTTGCGCGCGACAAACCTTCTCATTGTGATGAACATTTGTGTCAAGTTTGATGAAATTCGCTTTTAGTAGTTTTTGAGGAATGGCTGAGAACTATTTTGAAGTAGAAATTTTGATAGAAATTTGCCAAGCGCATCACTTTTAATCGATGCCTATATCTAATAAATGATCTTTTACTAGATTCATTATAATGACAAAAATAAGTCGTTTTGGCTTTTATTTCTTCAAAATCCGTCAAGTATTAAGAAAGTTATGATTTTACAGGCTGTGTATTACGATTAAATTTGCAAGTATTTATATGATATAACCCCATTAAAAGTCAAAACTACGTCACTACGTGTAGTCCGAAGAACTTGACATTTGTATGGATTGCATGTTCAGTCAGGTACCCGTGTAGGAACTGTATAAATTGGTGTCAAAATCGTAAGACATTGTCACAGGGTCGCAAACCATTCTCCATGGTAGTAGTGACCAGTACCAGTAACGGCAGGGGTAAGTCGAATCTACTTGATTTGTTGTAAATTATTGTCATATTTAAATTGTTGTTCTGAAGTAAATATCTGCCGGTAAAAACCATACATAGTTTAGCAGGATATTGGCTTTATTTCTAGTAAGCTTTCAAACGTCAGAATATATTAGGAAATTATTTATTGTCTGATAGATTATTGTGGCATATATTTACATTATTGATAATGCCAGTTTTTCTGTAGATAGTAAATGGAATACGCGATTGTAAGTACTTTTTCTACGGAGGTTTCTAACTGTCATTAACTTCATTGCATAACAATTATTGTTTAGTGTGCAGTGTAAATCTCTTTGAGGTTGTTTATTATATTGCCATTATTATTATTCAATCCCTCTGAGGTCGCTGTACCATTATAGCCTATAATGTATTAGCGGGAGGTAAAACCCGTTATTCATTCAGTCAAGTTCGTTGATTTATTATGTTGTATGTTTTGAGTTACATCTAGAAATGTGAGATTTCACTGTTGTTAAATTACATCTGTAATTGTATTACACGTTTTGTTAAAGTCTAGCATAATGTCAATTCGAGGAAGATTTAGAATTCAAGTTTATTCATTCTGAATAAAGATTGCTTTGCAATCAGTTATTAGGTATGGTGATACCTTAGTTCCATTATAGAATACATGTTGTGATAACATAGTAAGACTGGGTATATATTTTGTAGCCATACATACGCCAAAAGCGTAGGTAGAGCTTATTGTCGGGAGCATGGTCTATGGGGTCGTAGGTGGGGAACGCAGTCATAGGATGCAGACAGTTACGCAGATAACGTCACCGGATGTGTAATATCGGGCGGAAAGGGTAGTGCAAGTTGGCGCCACGTGGGAATTACGTCACCGGAAGTATGTATGGTACCGGGACGAATAGCAACCGCTAATGAGGGTCGTGCATATAACGTGGAGTGAATTCGCGGAAGTAAAGTGTTAGTATTGATTCTCCCTTGGTGAGTTGTCTCCACTTGGTCCGTCTCCACTTGTTCGTTGAATGGTGTTTTACGTCATTTTCAGCACATGTTAGGCAATATATCGTGAGAAATGATGGTAAACAAAGGTAAATATTGTCTTTGACCAAAAAATTAACGGAATGCCTTTAGGTTTAAAAAAAATCAAGATTGACATGCGCCCCTTTAAGAAGTAATGATAAACAATTGTTTTTTGTTTGAATGGTGTTTTACGTCATTTTTAGCACATTTTAGGCCATATTATGAGTAATGATGGTAAACAATTGTTTATTTGTTTGAATGGTGTTTTACGTCATTTTTAGCACATTTTAGGCCATATTATGAGCAATGATGGTAAACAAAGGTAAATATTATGCCTTATACCAAGAAAATAACGGAACGCCATAAGTTTTTAAACAAATCAAGATTGACATGTGTCCCTTTAAGGAGTAATAATGGTAATCTGTATGTATGGTGTTTTACGTCATTTTCAGCACATGTTAGGCAATATATCGTGAGAAATGATGGTAAACAAAGGTAAATATTGTCTTTGACTAAAAAATTAACGGAATGCCATAAGTTTTAAAAAAAATCAAGATTGACATGCGCCCCTTTAAGGAGTAATGATAAACAATTGTTTTTTGTTTGAATGGTGTTTTACGTCATTTTTAGCACATTTTAGGCCATATTATGAGCAATGATGGTAAACAATGGTAAATATTATGCCTGATACCAAGAAAATAACGGAACGCCATAACTTTCTAAACAAATCAAGATTGACATGTGTCCCTTTAAGGAGTAATAACGTTAATCTGTATGTATGTGTTTTACGTCATTTTCAACACATGTAAGGTTATATATGACAGTTGATTTGATTTTTTTTTTGGTAGTGGAGTTCTGTACACTTTCTGCCATCCGTACTGATGTAAACAAAGGTAAATATTTACGTCTTTAACCAAAATCAAGCCTAAAATACCAGAAAGCCTCTCAGTTGTGCATACCAATTGTGAGTGCTATTACCTGGTAGTAATTAAACTATGTCACGGTGCCCTACATCTCAGCAGAAGGTACACCTGGTACAGGTACTCAGCCTTATCTACCTGTAATCACTTAATTATCTGTAATATTTGTTAATAACTGCACCCCACTGGTTCCTGGCCTGTAATCACTCAATTATCTATGATATTTTTTAATAACTGTGCCCTGCTGGTTCTTGGCAAGAAGAATTCCATACACAAAAATGTCCGTCAATTAGGAAATTTCTCCTGTGAGTTAATAGCTGAGGATGATTATGAACAACAGTAATAACAAGAGCTGCTGGAGGACAGTGCGCTCACAACTTAGATGAAAAAGGGTAATAGTTTTGCTTAATAGGGATATATCTGGGCTAAAGCTCAATGACGTCACATACTGTGTAAATCTCTCAATACGATGTCCGACATAATAAACCTATACTTTTGTATATATACTGTGTAAGTAATGAACTGTTTGTCCGAAATCAGTGACCGCTTCAATTTATTTTTAGAACATATCACTGATATTGAGCCCTATTGCATAACAGAGTCTTGAATATTATGTCAATGAATGCAGTTCCATAGATGACTTCAAGGGTTTAGTGAGATAAGAGGAGAAAATGAATATTTATAAACAAAAGATAGGAGTAAAACAATAAGATTGGTAGTATGATGGATGATCCCCCCCCCGACGTGAAATATGAATGTCATATCAGAAAGGGAAAATGTACATAATAAACTTGTTATTATATGATATAGGTGATTTTCATAGACAAAGGTCAAAAGCAATCCATTACATTCTAGGAAAGAAATGTCTGATAAATATGTTATATAAGAATGTAAGTGTACAAAGGGGGATAATTTTGTATTTGCTAAAGCTACAGTTAGAGTTGTGGTTCTTGTGCTCTGCACTTCCTGTCATTGCTCTCTATCATTGTACGAAGTTTTATTCAAGTCCCATTAGTAGTTTTCAAGTTATGCTTCAGACAAGAAAATGGGAAGAACAAAATCGATGATATAAGGGGCATGATTCTGTTTTAAATAAGTTAGGGCACTTGTCTCTCTGAATTCGTTTTATAACAGTGATTACATGTTGAAGTTTCTTTTCATTCCTATAAGCGGTTTCAGTGATATGAGTTTACTGAAACTGAAGCATATTACGGGAGTTTTCTTTTGTATTTGGATTATCATCGATCACTCTTCCAGGTTGTCTCCCTTTAAAAGCTGTATATGATTAAATGCCTCGGAGAAAATAAATGACAAATATTTACATTCATTTGATACTTTTTGAAAAAAATAAAAAAATAATGACAAATTTTGAATGAAAGTAGGGGGAGCTACTTTGCGTGCATTCAATGTGTCTATAGAAAGGCTGGGCTGTGGCTCACGCATCTGATATGTCATACTATATTTTGTTTGTATGATGTTTTACGTCATTTTCAACACATGTCAGGTTATATCTGATGGTCGATTGTTTTGTGGTAGAGGCAGACCACCCACCTTTCCTGGGAAAAACCAGTACTGTACACATCCCGCCATCCGTAAGAATCAACACTTCCTTACTTACAAGCCGAGCTTCCTGTGGGATTCGCACTCGCAGCGGTGAGAGGCGAGAAGGTTAACAATGCAACGTCGTTCATCAATTGGACCCGGAGACGCTTAGAAAATAACTATTCCACTGTCTACAAAATACACTTGTCTACAAAATACACTTGTCTACAAAATACACTTGTCTACAAAATACACTTGTCTACAAAATACAAAATACACTTGTCTACAAAATACACTTGTCTACAAAATACACTTGTCTACAAAATACACTTGTCTACAAAATACAAAATACACTTGTCTACAAAATACACTTGTCTACAAAATACACTTGTCTACAAAATACACTTGTCTACAAAATACACTTGTCTACAAAATACAAAATACACTTGTCTACAAAATACACTTGTCTACAAAATACACTTGTCTACAAAATACACTTGTCTACAAAATACACTTGTCTACAAAATACAAAATACACTTGTCTACAAAATACACTTGTCTACAAAATACACTTGTCTACAAAATACACTTGTCTACAAAATACACTTGTCTACAAAATACAAAATACACTTGTCTACAAAATACACTTGTCTACAAAATACACTTGTCTACAAAATACACTTGTCTACAAAATACAAAATACACTTGTCTACAAAATACACTTGTCTACAAAATACACTTGTCTACAAAATACACTTGTCTTCAAAATACACCGACTGTAGTTGTCTCTCTCTAATGCTTCATGGAATTAACCTCTTACTACCAGTTTAAAACTGCGCAAATGACGAAAAAATGCTGATCAGTTCTTAAATGAGCACTTCACCATCAAGCATTGCCTGGAGTTGGCTAGAAGAGCTATCAGCATTCTTGTTATACTGATTTATGATCAATGAGCTATGGCGTTGTGACCCAGCTGTTATATAGCAGTATACTGATTTATGATGAATGAGCTATGGTGTTGTGACCCAGCTGTTATATAGCTTTTTAATAGTCTGAACATAACAAAGTCAGAGTGTTTATTATTATTACATAATTAGAGAACCTCTAAACTATGATCCTAAGATGGGTGAATGACCTTTATATATATAGGCTAATGCAGACCCAAGGTGAGATCTCTACTGGCTGCTTTCCAGATCTCGGTCATTAAGAAAAAACAAACATTTCATATGTCTGGTTTGGTGCTTAAAAAAACCTAGAAGTGTGTTGCACAGAACACTTGTGTCACCTGCCTTGTGGTAATAAATCATATATATTACGTGGCCCGAGTATTAACTTGTATACCCCATCCAACCCCTTCTCCAAGAAGAGAAAACGGGGGTTCACTGGGGGTATTTAATAGGTAATTTTTAACAGGTTATCACATATTTTTTTATTAAAAAATGTTTTTAAACGCATTTTATTGTCGAAATATCCGTTATAAAATCCTGCTAATATAAGCTCTCATCGCATAATGGAATTAAGACGGGACCACGTAAAGGAAGATTTTTTTTTTATAATTAAAGTTTTAAAAAGGGGGCATAACTCTGCATTTAATAACTGATAAAGAAGAACTGCATGTAGGTTTAGGTTAAGTTATATTATTTAGTTTTATTAAATGTGTCATAGCTCTACCAAAATGAAATTCAGAGTTATTGGACATATTGTGTCAATGATATTAAATAATTAATAAAGAAGAACTGTTTAAAGTTTCATGACCACAGGTCAATAGTTTGCCAAGTTATGAGCTAGGTTAGGTTGACGATTACAGTTTTAGGAAAATGGGCATAACTCTGCCAAAATAAAATTCAGAGTTATTAAACATGTGCACTGAATAATTGGAAGTCCTGTATTAAGTTTCTTGACCATAAGGCAAGTTATTAAACATTTATGAAAAGGGGAATTACTTTGATAAAATTGAATTCCAAGTATTGGACATGCCAATGATACTGAATAATTGGTTTAAACAGTATTTATTCAAGAAATGTGATGAAATGTTTCGATAGTACATGTGCAGGATTTGAAAACAAGCTTTCGATGAAAACTTATCGAAATATTGAATAATTGATTAGGTAGAACTGTATGTTTCATGAAAACAGGTCAATATTTTGCCAAGTTATGAGCAAGGTCAGGTTGCGGGTAAAATTGTTATGAAAAGGGACATAACTCAACCAAATAAAAGAGTTGGCTTTTGTTTTTTTGTTTGTTTGTATGGTGTCTTACATCATTTTCAACACATGTAAGGTTATATCTAAAGGCCGATTTTCTGTGGTCGAGGTAGACCATCCGCTTTTCCTGGGTAGAACCAGTACTGTCACCTCCCACCATTCGTAAGAATCGACACCTCACTTACAAGTCCAGCTCCCAGTGGGATTCAAACAATGTGTAACAACATTCCTTGGAGTAAGATGAAGACGTGAGTTAAGTTTCATGAACATAGGTTAAATACTTTTCAAGATATGGTCAAGGTTAGGCTACATGTTAAAGTGTGACAGATGGACATCAAGGGAGACAATGAGGACACAAAAAAGCATACTGACTATATTTACTATCAATCGTCTACAAATGAATTGTTAAGTGATGACAAAGTATCCACCCGAAATGGACTGACTGGCACTTAAAGCTACAGTCCCTATTTTAACTGGTAGTAACTCATGAATATGAATGAGTCACGTGTGAAGCAGTTTCAAATCGACGAACACCCCCAAAAGTGGGCATATAAGCAGAAATCAATGCATCACATTTTTATTTAGGCCAAAAAAAAAAATAGGTGTGTTTCCTATTGCATGCTCTAAAAAAATAGGGTAGGTCGGTAGGCATTTTTAAAAAAAAAAATTTAGCAAGATATTGTGAGATTCTACATGTATTTATCTCATAAACCCCAACGAGTTGATGATACAACTGGAAGTTTCTCTGTGATGTCAGTTTACCTCGATATATTGTGATAAATCATTCTTCAGAACAATATTTATTTTTTTTTCATAAAAAGTTTTAGTGTCGGCCTCTAAAAAATAGGGTAGGTCAGGCCACCAGAAACACAGGTATTATTTTTTTTGGCTTAGCATTTGTACAGGTAATATAGCTTCAGAATATATGTGCTAGAAAAGTAATTGCCCAGAACGGAATTTGAACCACAGACATTGCGCTTTTAAGTTGTATGTTTAACCACTAGACCTTGGCCATTTATTGGTATTTTGTAGCATTTTTAACACTAAACAGATATTACGTAATAACTAGCGCACGCACAAACTCATCAAGCGCTAAATAACAAGTCAAGATATGGTTGTTTTATAGTTTCATATTGATAACATTACACCAGGCAATGTTAATTTACACGTGCGACAAGATGGACTATAATAGTTAGTATACCGTTTTCTCAAGAAGCGTTATAGCTCAGTGGACAGAGTACCTGACTTGAAATCAGAAGGTTGTGTGTTCGAGTCCCAAAAGAGGCAGCTTTTTTCTTCTCCTGTAAATCATGTTAGCTGTGTACAGGTACGAAGTGCACTGGTCGACGTCTATACAATAAATAATGTCCTGCGTTATATTTGCGTTATATTTGCTCGTTCAAATACCCGATTTCGACATGAGCTGGTGAACATGAAGTTACAAATAAAGACATGCCTACAAAGAACAAATCGATTGATATAGAGACTATGTAGCTTTAAACCACTGTAAACCCTCTCAGGATGTTGTTGATTGTTATGCAAGTTATTATTAAGTCATATTTTTACAATTAGGACACCTAGAAAAAGTAACAGCATCAAATGTATTCGCTTCTTCATCAATGCAGTTACACTAATTTCAGAAATCAAAATATTTAACTCCAAAGATTAAAATTCCAAAGGGTTTGAACTCAAACCCATCAATCTTAAATGAATGAAACCCTGAAACATTAATTCAAAAAGCAAAAAACATAAACTTGGAAGTTAAAATTATGTAACACTGGGGAAATCGAAATTACACAAATTATTTGCAGTCTTATAAAGAGTCAACATCATTGCACTAAAGCTCCAAATCATGTGCTCTTAATTGGAACCTAACTTTAAGTCACCAATCAAAAGTACTGATCATTATTCAGATAATTACACCTGTAACAAAAGCACATATTGTTTCACAAATAATGTAAAAATACAATGGAGTAAATGGTCAATATTATGGGGTACTTAACCCATGAACAATGGAGGGCGGAGCTTGAAACTAAAAGTGGGAACTATGCATTATGTAGGCTGGTGATTGTCTAGCCAGTGTGGGGTGGGAACTATGCATTTTGTAGGCTGGTGATTGTCTAGCCAGTGTGGGGTGGGAACTATGCATTATGTAGGCTGGTGATTGTCTAGCCAGTGTGGGGTGGGAACTATGCATTATGTAGGCTGGTGATTGTCTAGCCAGTGTGGGGTGGGAACTATGCATTATGTAGGCTGGTGATTGTCTAGCCAGTGTGGGGTGGGAACTATGCATTATGTAGGCAAGTGATTGTCTAGCCAGTGTGGTGGGAACTATGCATTATGTAAGCTGGTGATTGTCTAGCCAGTGTGGGGTGGGAACTATGCATTATGTAGGCTGGTGATTGTCTAGCCGGTGTGGGGTGGGAACTATGCATTATGTAGGCTGGTGATTGTCTAGCCAGTGTGGGGTGGGAACTATGCATTATGTAGGCTGGTGATTGTCTAGCCAGTGTGGGGTGGGAACTATGCATTATGTAGGCTGGTGATTGTCTAGCCAGTGTTGGGTGGGAACTATGCATTATGTAGGCTGGTGATTGTCTAGCCAGTGTGGGGTGGGAACTATGCATTATGTAGGCTGGTGATTGTCTAGCCAGTGTTGGGTGGGAACTATGCATTATGTAGGCTGGTGATTGTCTAGCCAGTGTTGGGTGGGAACTATGCATTATGTAGGCTGGTGATTGTCTAGCCAGTGTGGGGTGGGAACTATGCATTATGTAGGCTGGTGATTGTCTAGCCAGTGTTGGGTGGGAACTATGCATTATGTAGGCTGGTGATTGTCTAGCCGGTGTTGGGTGGGAACTATGCATTATGTAGGCTGGTGATTGTCTAGCCGGTGTGGGGTGGGAACTATGCATTATGTAGGCTGGTGATTGTCTAGCCAGTGTGGGGTGGGAACTATGCATTATGTAGGCTGGTGATTGTCTAGCCGGTGTTGGGTGGGAACTATGCATTATGTAGGCTGGTGATTGTCTAGCCGGTGTTGGGTGGGAACTATGCATTATGTAGGCTGGTGATTGTCTAGCCAGTGTGGGGTGGGAACTATGCATTATGTAGGCTGGTGATTGTCTAACCAGTGTTGGGTGGGAACTATGCATTATGTAGGCTGGTGATTGTCTAGCCAGTGTGGGGTGGGAACTATGCATTATGTAGGCTGGTGATTGTCTAGCCAGTGTGGGGTGGGAACTATGCATTATGTAGGCTGGTGATTGTCTAGCCAGTGTTGGGTGGGAACTATGCATTATGTAGGCTGGTGATTGTCTAGCCAGTGTGGGGTGGGAACTATGCATTATGTAGGCTGGTGATTGTCTAGCCAGTGTGGTGGGAACTATGCATTATGTAGGCTGGTGATTGTCTAGCCAGTGTGGGGTGGGAACTATGCATTATGTAGGCTGGTGATTGTCTAGCCAGTGTGGGGTGGGAACTATGCATTATGTAGGCTGGTGATTGTCTAGCCAGTGTGGGGTGGGAACTATGCATTATGTAGGCTGGTGATTGTCTAGCCAGTGTGGATGCTTCTTCAGCTTCTTCCACCATTAAATGAGAGCGCAGGTCCTGCACATAGTCCTTAAACATGCAGCAATTTTTTTCTCTATTAAAGTGGTACCGGTAAAGGACCCATTCACAATCTAAAATGGACCTTCACAATTTTTACATGGAAACAGTGTTTTTTTATACAATTTAAAGCTTAAATATTCACAATTTGTGGTAGATTTTGTGAAATCTTTTCTAAAAATCTTCCAAGCGTCTATGTAAACTTTATCGATAACTTCCGGTTATTTATTACCACGTGATTTTGTACCTGCTATGGGTTTTAAAGTTCCCCGGCCATGTTTTGTTTTATGAACATGATGAACAAGTCATGTTTATTTAAAACGAAATCAATACACAACAATAGATATTTACAATTCACACATTGCAATATCTGTGAATAGCAAGAATAAGATTTTATTTGATGAGGTAGAAAACTTGAACAGGTAAATTAATCCACAGGTAAATGTATTTATCAATTATCTGTCAATAGTTGTGCAGCTATATAATTCAGATTTTATTACCTCATTTCCCCGTGCAATCACGCAGTGATAAGTAGTTATGACCTACGTCAGGCAAATAATACTTATTTTTACATACAACTTAGAAGCAGTTTTAAATATACGTTTCTCTCTCCGGGACTATCAAACAAGAGGGCCATGATGGCCCTATATCGCTCACCTGAGTTAATTTGAACCAATAAAAGAGGGCCAGGGCCAAGATGGCCCTAAAGCGATAACCTGAGTACTGGCACATTATCAAACTTCTTCGGAATATTATGGTCCTATACAATCTGTGCAAGTTTGGTTAAGGTTGTTCAAGAAATGTGGGCTCTGTTGTGTATAACAACATTGATATAGACAGTTTAAGACACTGACAAAGTTTGGTAAAGATCAAATATAAAATGAAGGTACTAGAGAATAACACCTTGGGCAAAGCCAAATGTGACCCCTGGGCTACATGTAATATATGAGAGCTGTGTGCTTTTTGGTTTTAGAGAAGAAGATTTTTTAAGTTTTTCCCTATACAAGTCTATGTAAAACGTGACCACTGGGGCGGGGCCAAATGTGAACCCAGGGTCACCATTTGAACAAACTTGGTAAAGGACCATAAGAGTATAGTAAATGCAAAATATTAAACCTCTGGCTCTTGTAGTTCCAGAGAAGAAGCCTTTAATGTGTTTCCTATACAAGTCTATGTAAAACTGTGACCAACAGAGTGGGGTCAAATTTTATCCCTGGGTCATCATTTGAACAAACTTAGTACAGGACCATGAGCTTATAGCAAAAGCAAAATATTAAACCTCTGGCTCTTGTAGTTTCAGAGAAGATTTTTTAAGTTTTTCCCTATACATATCTATGTAAAACTGTGACCCCCGGGGCGGGGACAAATTTGACCCCAGGGTCACCATTTGAACAAGCTTTGTAACGGACCATAAGCTGATGCTACATGTAATACATGAGAGCTCCATGCCATGTGGTTCCAGAGAAGATTTCTTTTTCAGTTTTTCCTATACAAGCCTATGTAAAACTGTGACCCCCGGGGCGGGGCCAAATGTGATCCCTGGGTCACAATTTAAACAAACTTGGTAAAGGACCATAAGCTTATAGCAAATGCAAAATATTAAACCTCTGGCTCTTGCAGTTCCAGAGAAGTAGATTTTTTCAGTTTTTCCCTATACAAGCCTATGTAAAACTGTGACCCCCGGGGCGGGGCCAAATGTGACCCCTGGGTCACCATTTGAACAAAATTGGTCAAGGACCGAGAGCTTATAGCAAAAGCAAAATATTAAACCTCTGGCTCTTGCAGTTTCAGAGAAGATTTTTTAAGTTTTTCCCTATACATATCTATGTAAAACTGTGACCCCCGGGGCGGGGACAAATTTGACCCCAGGGTCACCATTTGAACAAGCTTTGTAACGGACCATAAGCTTATAGTAAATGCAAAATATCAAACCTCTGGCTTATGCTGTTTCCGAGAGAAAGATTAAAAAAAAAAAATCCTATACAAGTCTATGTAAAACTGTGGCCCCCGGGGCGGGGAAAAATTTGACCCCAGGGTCACCATTTGAACAAACTAAGTAGAGGACCATAAGCTGATGCTACATGTAATACATGAGAGCTCCATGCCATGTGGTTCCAGAGAAGATTTCTTTTTCAGTTTTTCCTATACAAGCCTATGTAAAACTGTGACCCCCGGGGCGGGGCCAAATGTGATCCCTGGGTCACAATTTAAACAAACTTGGTAAAGGACCATAAGCTTATAGCAAATGCAAAATATTAAACCTCTGGCTCTTGCAGTTCCAGAGAAGTAGATTTTTTCAGTTTTTCCCTATACAAGCCTATGTAAAACTGTGACCCCCGGGGCGGGGCCAAATGTGACCCCTGGGTCACCATTTGAACAAAATTGGTCAAGGACCGAGAGCTTATAGCAAAAGCAAAATATTAAACCTCTGGCTCTTGCAGTTTCAGAGAAGATTTTTTAAGTTTTTCCCTATACATATCTATGTAAAACTGTGACCCCCGGGGCGGGGACAAATTTGACCCCAGGGTCACCATTTGAACAAGCTTTGTAAAGGACCATAAGCTTATAGTAAATGCAAAATATCAAACCTCTGGCTCTTGCAGTTTCCGAGAAGAAGATTTTTAAAAAAAAAATCCTATACAAGTCTATGTAAAACTGTGGCCTCTGGGGCGGGGACAAATTTGACCCCAGGGTCACCATTTGAACAAACTAAGTAGAGGACCATAAGCTGATGCTACATGTAATACATGAGAGCTCTGTGCCATGTGGTTCCAGAGAAGATTTTTTTTTCAGTTTTCCCTATACAAGCCTATGTAAAACTGTGATCCCCGGGGCGGGGCCAAATGTGACCCCTGGGTCACCATTTGAACAAACTTGGTAAAGGACCATAAGCTTATAGTAAATGCAAAATATCAAACCTCTGGCTCTTGCAGTTTCCAAGAAGAAGATTTAAAAAAAAATAATCCTATATAAGTATGTAAAACTGTGACCCCCGGGGCGGGGTAAATTTGACCCCAGGGTCACCATTTGAACTAACTTAGTAGAGGACCATAAGCTGATGCTACAAGTAATATATAAGACCTCTGTGCCTTGTGGTTTCAGAGAAGAAGATTTTTTAAAGTTTTTTCCTATATGTCTATATGAAAAACATGCAAAATCTCAGTATACAAACTTTGGACCCCCGGGGCATGGCCATTTTTGACCCCGGGGACTTCATTTGAACAAACTTGATAGTCTAGACGTTGGCGATCATTTTAAAAGAAAAACTGTCGAAATCTGTCCAGCAGTTCTTGAGAAGAAGTTTTTTTAAGGTTTCAACCATATATGGTAATGGCGGCCATCTTGGATGTTGCGCTGACCTAATTTTAACAAATCTAAAAAGCATTCATCTAAGGATCATCCACCTGAAGTTTGGTCAAAATTGGCCAAGCAGTTTCTGAGGAGAAGTTATTTGAAGCAAAAGTTAACGACGGACGACGACGACGGACGACGGACGACGGACGAAGAGTGATCCCAATAGCTCACCTTTGAGCCTTCGGCTCAGGCGAGCTAAAAAACAAAAAACTATATAAGTCTATGTAAAACTTTGACCCCCGGGGCGGGGCCAAATTTGACACCAGGGTCACCATTTGAACAAACCAGAGGACCATAAGCCTATAGCAAATGCAAAATATTAAACCACTGGCTCTTGCAGTTCCAGAGAAGTTTTTTTTCAGTTTTTCCTATGCAAGCCTATGTAAAACTGTGACCCCGGGGCAGGGCCAAATGTGACCTCAGGGTCATCATTTGAACAAACTTGGTAAAGGACCATAATCTTATAGTAAATGAAAAATATTAAACCTCTGGCTCTTGTAGTTTCCGAGAAGATTTTCTAAACAAAATTCAAAATATTAAACATCTGGCTCTTGCGGTTTCAGAGAAGAAGATTTTTAATTATTTTCATATATGTCTATGTTAAACTGTTACCCCCCGGGCAGGGCCAAATGTGACCCCAGGGTCATCATTTGAACAAACTTGGTAAAGTACCATAATCTTATAGTAAATGCAAAATATTAAACCTCTGGCTCTTGTAGTTTCAGAGAATTTTAAAAAAAACAAAAAACTATATAAGTCTATGTAAAACTGTGACCCACGGGGCGGGGTCAAATTTGACACCAGGGTCACCATTTGAACAAACTTGGTAGAGGACCATAAGCTTATATCAAATGGATTATGATGCTCCAGTTACGTAATGACTGACGAAGTCTGGAGCTAATGCGTTCCATTCGAGGACAAGTACTGCTGCAAGGTCCTGAACACTTCGGATGGGGTCATTCTGACGTACACGATGTCCCAAATATGCTCGATGCTTCGTCAGTCGTTATGTCAGAAGCATGCAGCGTCGCATTCTTGAGAGTATTCGGTGTAACGGTGAACACATGAGATAATAGCTAGGTTTTGCATATGTGTCCGTTTATTTGAATGGACTTCGACTGCTAAATCTGTGCTATTGTCGCTAATCTTTACATTTGTTAAGTTTCGTTAATTTCGTTTTCACACCTATGTTTTTAAACTGTGATTTACATTTTTATTATTCAGTATATTTCGATGAAATTTTGTGTGAACATCAAAGATGTTATTAAAACAAAATCATGCTACAATTCTTAGTTCTTTCTAAATACAGTCTCAGATTTTTCAGGAAAACAAAGTGGATACTTTTATTTTTGCTGAGTATAGTATTATAAAATGAGATTTTAGACGGTGAGAGATGAAGTAAGGTGGTCATGAAAATAAAATGAAATCCAAGCGTTCAGACATGATGTACAGCTCAATCTGTGTGTCACATGCAGTGTTTCGCTAGTCCTTTTATACAGAACTTTAATTTTTTTTTTTTTTAAAGTACTCAATTAGTGTAACTGCATACACGCGTTTGCACAGTTTTGAAGGCCTGCAGCAATAATTTACATTCAATCCCGCACATCAATGATTTAATGTGTTTAGAAGACACATTAAGTGACCACTTGTAAAATGTAAACCGTAAATGTCCTTAAATTTATATCGAGCTGAATATACAAAATAAAAACTGTGTATGATTAAATTGTACTGTAAGTACTTAATGTTAAGTAATCGATCATGCTTACCACTAATATATAGACCTCTATGTATTCATGTAGGTTGATTAATCATCTTGGTCATCTTCCGTCTAACCACAATTCAAAAATAAGTTGTAGTGGGCTTTATGTAAATAGATAGGTTTAAAAGCGCATTACTACTGTCTCACCGCTGAGATAGCTTTTAATGGCGATATCGGTAGAGCGTCCGCTTCACAGGCCTTTTTTACGAGTCCAAACCCCGCCCGGTGTCCTAATATTTTTTCCTATTCCTATTTCATTGTTGCCGTGACCAGGATATTTACTGTCGGAGGCTGTTTTGCTGAGGTATCTAGAGATCTGGGTTGTGTGATATTTGTGTGATATTTGTGTGATATTTGTGTGATATTTGTATTAAAGTTGACAAAATATCAAGTGAAGGTATATGGCGGTATGTATAAAGGCCCCCAAATATACATAAATGTACCCGAGACAAAATACAATGTTGTAAAACGCCTCCGTAACGTGTTCTGTTACTTCACGGAAACGAAACTTTCATTGTTTACAAAGCTTAATCGATTCACTTTTTAAAAGCCGCTAGCAGTTGCCTCCGCCTTAAAGGAATGCAGTTGGTCTAAATATTTGAACAACTCTTCTTGAATGACGAGCTGCATATTTGTTTACTTTTTCTGAGCGGGGTTTGATGATTTACAACTTCCGATTTTACGACAATACGTTTTGTATTTTATTACAAACTATGGCAGCCTAAATATGTTTTAAGAACAATAGCACTATAGTTAATGATAAACAATATTGTTTAAGCAATTGTTTTATCAAGTTCTAAATTGTTTCAATTCCGCCAATGAGATCTTGTTTGTCCGGGTATGTTTCTGTATATTTGGGGGCCGTTCTGGAATTCAAAGATTTTCGGGTACGTTTCTGTATACATAAATGTGCCCCGGGTACCGGGACAATGACCCCAACAGTCTCAGTTGGGGGTATATGTAAATATATATAGGTTTATATATAAAAGACTGTCTCGCGGCCGAGCTATGGCTAAATCGGTAGAGCGTCCACTTCACATGCAATTTTTTCCGTGTTCAAAACCGCCGAGTGTCCTAATCTTTCCTATTCTGTTTTCAAAATCAAAAGTGCCCACTTCACATGCGATTATTTCAGAGTTCAAAACTGCTGAGTGTCCTATTTTTTCCTTGTCCGTGTTCAAAATCAAAGAGATTTACGAAAACAATATCAATGATGCATCAAATGGTTTACAAGTTTATAACTCTAATGGCCATTATGAAAACAATAATAGGAACTGATATTTTGCCGCCAAACTAAAATAGTAGTGAGCAATGAGAAGTTGTTTACCGGCAAAATATGCATTTTCACAATTTAGGATCTTTAATGTAATATTTGTGTTAAAGTAGGTAAATCAGGGTTTTCCATTTTAAAAACAAAATGTTCCATATATGGTGTTAAGCACTATATCATTCAGGTCAAATTTTGAAGCATCTCCGTGGCCGAATGGTAACAACGTTGCGGTGTACCTTCGCCTCTTACTGCTGCGGGTTCGAATTCCACTGGGAGCTTGTGAGAAAGAGTTGATTCTTACGAATGGCGGGAGGTGTACAGTACTGGTTCTACCCAGGAAAAGTGGGTGGTCTGCCTCCACCACAAAATAATCGAACGTCATATATTACTTTACACATGTGTTGATAATGATGTAAAACACCATATATTACAAAAAGGTCTAAAATTTGAATTTACCACAAACTTGAATAGAATTGGGCATAAAATGCTTTAATTACTCTGGTGTATAACCTATAGGATATTTTTAGGCTTTTTAGAATAGAAAAATATCATTATTTGTACAAGCTGGACCCATGAAAAGTCTGATATTAAAGGCCTGACATTCCCTCTCTAAATATAGATCTTCTATCAGCATGTATTATTACATGCAAGTTGAAGCAACACAGAAATAGGACACTTTAAACTACATACATCAAACAAGTAACCTGAACTACATTGTTTTGCAGATTTCAAATTCATGAGACATAAAGGAAAGAATAGGATGTCATCCTAGTTTGTTACCTAATGTATTTTTAGGTTGCCAGATGTGTTTTGTATAAAGATTTTTTCCCCATTATATCCTGATTAAATTGTAGAAATTGTCAGGTTACCTCTTTTATCCTGAATTTGTGTAGCAATACTTCCTTGTCATGTGCAAAGTACAAGTTTCTTTTTAATCAATCCCTGTTCTTTGTTAACTAGATATGAGATTGTGATTCTATTACAGTATATTATCATTAACCCTTAACCGGCTACATTAATATATAATGGACTGTTCTTACCATTCTGCAAGTTACTCGCAGGCTGATCTGGGTTTACAATGCACGCAAAGGCTATTATAGTCGTGCTCAGCGGGTTAAGGGTTGAAGGCAGTACATCAGGCTTCTTCTAGAAAAATCTAACATTTTAAAAATGTTCCAAAGTCATGATGTTAGCACCGTGATTTTCAGTGTTAAATTTGAATTCCCCATATATCGACCCTGGCCCCACCATATATCGGACCCTGGCCCCACCATATATCGGACCCTGGCAAAACCATATATTGGACCCTGGCCCCACCATATATCGGACCCTGGCCCCACCATATATCGGACCCTGACCCCATGTCCACAAACAAACTTAAATACCAAGCTTATGCTCAAAAATCAAACATTTATTGTAGCTGTAACTGCTTATAATAATTATAACCCTTTGCCCGCTATGCATATATAATGGACTGTCCTTTCTTTAAATTTAGACCATTCCATTTATGTTACAATGAGGTGTTTTGGTTAAATGACTGATGAGCAGCCAGACAGTGTAAACCCTGATCAGCCTGCGAGTTACTCGCAGACTGATCTGGGTTTACACTGGCTGCAAAGGCTGTTGTAGTCGCCCTTAGCAGGCTATTCATAGGGGAACTTTCAGGACATTTGTAATTTTTCCTTATCTCTATTTGTGTAAAGTTTCAAGTAATTCCACGTGCATTAAAAATTTTTTTTTTTTTTTTAGATTTGAGCTGGTGTTTGAAATATGACTTAAGTTTGTTTGTGACATTGGGGCTTGGGCCCATATTCATAAATCAACTTAAGTAGAAAATATTAACTATTTATAATACCTAAGTCAAAATTTTTGCATATTTTCAAATGTCCGTATTAACCTCTCGGTGACACTACAGAGCATCGATTTTAAGAAAAAAAATTGTTGTGGGTTTTATTAATCCATAGCATTATTAAAAATATAAAGCAGATGTCTTAAAACGATAGAAAAAGGTGTTTAACAAATTTAGATAAATTTTGACTTATTGCTAAGCAGCTTTATGAATACGAACCCTGCAGGTGCGTAACCTAGGATAGCATACATGTATATTATTGTGAAAAAAGAAATTTATTATCATGCTCATTATACAGAGCTGTAGATAACTTTTGACTGCCAGGGTTCAAACTAGGCCTGGATTTTAGGGAGAAGTGACTTCTCCCCAAAGAAAATAGAGAGAAGTGACCAAACAAGAGGGCCATGATGGCCCTATATCGCTCACCTGAGTAAATCTGAACCAATACAAGAGGGCCAAGATGGCCCTAAAGCGATCACATGAGTACTGGCACATTATCAAACTTCTTCGAAATCTTATGGTCATATACAATCTGTGCAAGTTTGGTTAAGATTGTTCAAGAAATGTGGGCTCTGTTGTGTATAACAACATTGATATAGACAGTTTAAGACACTGACAAAGTTTGGTAAAGATCAAATACAAAATAAAGGTGCTAGAGAGTAACTCCTTGGGCAGAGCCAAATGTGACCCCAGGGCTACATGTAATATATGAGAGCTGTGTGCTTTGTGGTTTTAGAGAAGAATTTTTAAGTTTTTCCCTATACAAGTCTATGTAAAACGTGATCCCTGGGGCGGGGCCAAATGTGAACCCAGGGTCACCATTTGAACAAACTTGGTAAAGAACCATAAGAGTATAGTAAATCCAAAATATTAAACCTCTGGCACCTGTAGTTCCAGAGAAGAAGACTTTAATGTGTTTCCTATATAAGTCTATGTAAAGCTGTCAAATTTTACCTCATGGTCACCATTTAAACAAACTTGGTAGAGGACCATAATCTTATAGTAAATGCAAAATATTAAACCTCTGGCTCTTGAGGTTTCAGAGAAGACTGTTTTCTTCCCCTATATATATGTCTATATAAAACTGTGACCCCCGGGGCACGGCCAAGTTTGACACCAGGGTCACCATTTGAACAAACTTAGTAGAGGACCATAAGCTTATAACAAATGCAACATATTAAACCTCTGGCTCTTGCAGTTCCAGAGAAGAAGATTTTTTTCAGTTTTTCCCTATACAAGCCTATGTAAAACTGTGACCCAGGGTCACCATTTGAACAAAATTGGTAGAGGACCATGAGCTTATAGTAAATGCAAAATATTAAACCGCTTGCTCTTGCAGTTTCAGAGAAGAAGATTTTTTAAGTTTTTCCCTGTCTATGTAAAACATGTGAACCTTGGGGCGGGGCCAAATGTGACCCGAGGGTCACCATTTGAACAAACTTGGTAAAGGATCATAAGTTTATAGTAAATGCAAAATATCAAACCTCTGGCTCTTGTAGTTTCCGAGATTTGTTTTTTTTCCTATACAAGTCTATGTAAAACTGTGACCCCCGGGGCGCGGACAAATTTGACTCCAGGGTCACCATTTGAACAAACTAAGTAGACGACCATAAGCTGATGCTACATGTAATACATGAGAGCTCCGTGCGATGTGTTCCAGAGAAGAAGATTTTTTTCAGTTTTTCCCTATACAAGTCTATTTAAACCTGTGACCCCCGGGGCGGGGCCAAATGTGACCCCTGGGTCACCATTTGAACAAACTTGGTAGAGGACCATAAGGTTATAGCAAATGCAAAATATTAAACCTCTGGCTCTTGCAGTTTCAGAGAAGAAGATTTTTTAAGTTTTTCCCTATACATGTCTATGTAAAAGATGTGACCCTTGGGGCGGGGCCAAATGTGACCCGAGGGTCACCATTTGAACAAAACTGGTAAAGGACCATAAGCTTATAGTAAATGCAAAATATCAAACCTCTGGCTCTTGTAGTTTCCGAGGAGAAGATTTTTTAATGGTCTTTCCTATATAAGTCTATGTAAAACTGTGACCCCCGGGACGTGGACAAATTTGACCCCAGGGTCACCATTTGAACAAACTTATTAGAGGACTATAAGCTGATGCTACATGTAATACATGAGACCTCTGTGCCTTGTGGTTTCAGAGAAGAAGATTTTTTAAAGTTTTTTCCTATATGTCTATATGAAAAACATGCAAAATCTCAATATACAAACTTTGGACCCCCGGGGCATGGCCATTTTTGACCCCGGGAACTTCATTTGAACAAACTTGATAGTCTAGGCATTGGTGATCATTTTAAAAGAAAAATTGTTGACATCTGTCCAGCGGTTCTTGAGAAGAAGATTTTTTAAGGTTTCAACTATATATGGTAATGGCGGCCATTTTGGATGTCGCGCTGACCTAATTTTAACAAATCTAAAAAGCATTCATTTAAGGATCATCCATGTGAAGTTTGGTCAAAATTGGCCACGTGGTTTCTGAGGAGAAGTCGTTTGAAGCAAAAGTTAACGACGGATGGACGACGGACGACGGACGACGGACGAAGAGTGATCCCAATAGCTCACCTTTGAGCCTCAGGTGAGCTAAAAATGTTCATATGACGTTTAAGAGTTAAAAATGTGTTAATTGATAATACTACAGAAAGGGTGGCCATTCTGAGTGAGTGACCTTTAACTGAAATTTACGAATGTTATCGGGTACGAAAGTTAAAAAAAATCAAGTGTCACTGTCCATCAACATTTCATAATTTTAAGGAAAATAACGCTAATTTTTCACAATCTGACTGGTACAGGACCCATTCAGAAAATGGGGAAAAAAATTGTTGAACATGTCACCATGAACTGAAATGAATGTTGTTTAATGGCTTATCAACATATTATAGGTTCTTGATTTAGACTAGGAATCTTTATGTGAGGAAGCTATCCAGCTGGCTTGCGGAACGTCGGTGGTTCTACCCAGGTGCCCGCCCATGCACGAAAAATTGCCCTGAGTTTCACCTGGGGTCTTCCTCCACCAATGGAAGCTGGAAAGTTGCCATATGACCTTAGCTCTTGGTGCGACTATAAAATCCAATTCAATTCAATTCTTGATTTAGAGCTGCTTCAGAGAGAGGAGAATAATACATAGGAATCTGCAAACCTGCCCTACTCTTACTAACAAATCGATTTCTTTGCAATGGTTCCTTTAACATGCTCAGAGGACAAACCCCAATACATGGGCCTGTATGGTTTACCTCCCCGTCCAATGGACGAGGCGAAGAAAAAGAGTCCTGCCCAAGAACAAACCAACTCAGTCTGGATTTTAAATCCGCTGTTTTATACACTGGGCCACCCTCAAGTCACCAGGAGCTTGTCAAACAAAGATTTTTAATCCTGGAAATAATAATTGCCTTACAGTACTCCCGGAGTCCACATCAAGGTCAGAATGCAAAGTTATTGTAACTATATACAAACAATGACTGAGATACAACAGTTTTACGTTGATCCCTCAACATGATTATTATTTAAACTCCTGTCACATAAAAAGACAGTTATGATATTCGGCTGCCAAAGGCAGCTGTCTGTAATGGTTTTCATAATTCGGCATGGTAATTAAGCTAGCAATGAAGTGTCTTTTTTCAGTTTTTCAATCTTGTAAGGCAATATTGCATGCAAAGTGTTTTGCTCGTAAACTGCCTATGGAGAAATGCAGTATGGAATAATTACAATATTTGTTAATCCTTAACCTGCTAAGCACGACTATAATAGCCTTTGCATCCATTGTAAACCCAGATCAGCCCGCGAGTAACGCGCAGGTCACATAAATGAAATGGTCTTAATTCAAAGAAAGAACAGTCCTTTATATAAATGTAATGGGTTAAGGGTTAAAATAAACAGCGACCCAGTGAAATGGTATACAAACAATTTATGCTGAACAAGTTGATTCCAGTCTAAGGGAACAACACTGATTAACCCTTTACCCGCTACATATATATAATGGACTTTTCTTCCTTTGAATTAGGACAAAGGGGTGTTTTGGGGGAAATGACTGATCAGCAGCCAGACATTGTAAACCCTGATCACTCGCAGGCTGATTGGGATTTGCAGTGGACGAAAAGGCTATTATAGTCGTGCTTAAAGGGTTAAACACCGAATCATATGATCCATAAAGAATGCCGGGATTGGTCGACTGTACGATTGGGAAACCAACGATAGGAAATCTTGATCGTCGGAAAACAGTAAATTATGACACGTTTTTATGGTAAAGATGCTTATGCTTATTTCATTCTAAAATTATCTTTCAGCATATTATTTATTATGTAGATTGAACATTGACTGTCGGCAGGTGCATGCATAAAACCTTGCTTATAATGTTTCCCAAAAAGATGAATGAACAGACTTCATTTGTCAACTGAAGTATGTAATAGTATGGACTGACATTACTTCCAACAACAGATAGATTTTACATCACAAGTACACCGTTTCTAAACATACCGACCACAAGGTATAAATCCAAACTCTATAGACACAATATAATCAGTTAAAATATGGTTCTTGGATCCAAACTGTTTGTTTCATTAATTACTACTTAGGCAACTTTGCCATATATGAGGCTGAAACCCCTCCCCCCCCCCCCCCCCCCCCCCCACACACCCTTTTGGTACGCAGTATTCAGGGCGTTTTAGGCGGTATTCAGTACGCACGAAGCTGGTACGCAGTACTCGCACAACACACTTTTTAGTATTTAGTACTCACAATGTATTTTTAAAACCAAATATTTAGGCCAGAAAAAAAAAAAACCTTCGTTTCTGGTTACCCGACCATCCCTAATTTTTGGCGCCGACCCTACAGTTTTTTATCAAAAAAAAAAAAAAGTACGAAAAAGCTGAGTACGAAACGGTAATGTACGAAAAGATTGAGTACGAAACATGCGCTAAAACATGGCTGCCTCCATGGTGCACTGCGCGTCTGTTTTGGCTATAAGTATTGGAAAATGCAGCCATGGGACAGAGCAGAAGTTATGAAAAACATTAATCATGACATGCTGCCAGCTGATTTGTTCTTCCAATACCACCCAGCCTCAGGAAAATTATAAAATTCAATCATATGTAAACTCGTAATGGCAGAAAATATGTGTTTTCAATTTATTTTATTCAAAACGAACAAGTTAAGAAGATATCATGAGGTTGTTTACCTTCTCTCCTTGCAAAATCACTACAAATTAACTACTTAACAAAGTTAGAGATACCTTTAACATCGTCAAAAAAATAATAAAATTACCGACCTACCTACCCTAATTTTTTCAGATGAGTAACCAGAAACACAGGTGTTTTTTTTCTGGCCTTATCATTTAAATGTAAAAAAAAAATCATAAAATGTAAATAAAGGTATAATTTTGATAAACGGGCCTTCATTCATCTAGCAGATTCTGGCTGTTGATCAGACTACACCAATTACCAACCAATCAGCGGGCAGGGAAAAAGTTCCAGGGTAAATTTGGAGCTATTACACAGAATCTCTTAGTTTTGATTGGTTGTCAAGGTAAAGAAACCAAAAAAGCTTGCTAAAAAATTAAAATTCAACTTTTGAAGAGTACTTATAAAGGTTAATTCATACATTTGTGCAATGTATTCATAATGTGTTACATAATCAAAGAAAGAAGTATATTTTACATTTTCCTCATGTTTATACATGCCAGTAGGTGGGTCAGCACCATCCGACCCAAACAGCTTTTTCAAAACATACTCAATGTATGGCTTCTGTATGTTTTTTTGATAAAACTAAGATAGGTCTTTCAAAACAAGTAATAAAAAATATAGCTTCCTATATTAGGGAACTCAGTACAGAGCTTAGAGCTATAAGGTAGGCCTATGGAAAATGAAATGGTGTAGTATTACCTGTTAGGTGTTTTATATCCGGCATTATAGAGGTATTATACCACTAATTATTTTCCCCATAGACACCAATGTTAAAGTGTCACATATTAATGATTTGCTGCAGATTCAACTCAAGTATGGATAATGCAGCAGTGTAATGTTCATATAGAAAACTAATTTTCCACTTGAAAAATCACCAGAAAAGGTGGTGTCACAAGCTATGTAAGAAAGTTCTTGTTTGTTTACTAAACAGGTCAAGGGTACAGCTGTTTTCATTGCTCACATAGTGTAAGCATAGAGTCAAAATTTCGAAAATGTTCATCAGTGATCCAGTAAAACTTATTAATATGCTTCTTATACATACAACCACAAAATCGAATAGGAATGGGCAGTTTTCCCCTACTTATAATGCCCGTTTTCATCAAAAAATGAGGGATTACTTTTTATTATAGGAACTACACCATGGAGGCTTACATGTAATTAGTGGTGGTAAACCTAGAGTCCGTTTTCGACAGTTGAACACAGTTAAGTCCCTTCTTGGTGGCTACTAGAAGTCGGGACGATGTTAAATAAAGTTAAAATATAGTGGTGTGTGTACGGTATGTCCAATAACTCTTATTGATACTTTTACTTATAAATGGTTTATTTCAACGCAGAATGAATAAATCTGTGTACACACAAAAAGATAATCAAATTTTGTTTTAAAAAAATTCCTTTAACTTTGTAATTTGGCAATAACTTTAGGGGTAGGCACAGGGGTAGAATCCTCCCAAAAAAATGTTCATTTTATCATTTTGTGTTCATGCTCATTAAAGGTCTTCATCATGACTCCTGCATTGTTTCAGGTGCCATCTCGCTCAAATCACTAGAGCAGTGGCAGAAAATGGAGTGTCAACAATAGAATTTGCAGCAACTCTGCAGTTCTGCAGGTGAGAAGGTTCTAGGCCCATTCTCCATATTTTATCTCGATGTACATGGAGGATGAGCCTGGCATGTTCATTCCTGTTAGGCGCCATATAACCTTTCATGTATTGGTGCACCTTAAAACCCAATTCTATAGGTTATTGAATTTGTATGGCTAAATATTACTTGGAACGAGTTGTTTTGGCAAAGGACGACGAGCTTGCGAGTCGTCCTGCCCCAAAACAACGAGTTCCAAGTAATATTTAGCCATACAAATTCAATAACTTTTTTATTGCATACTTTCATATTGTTTTCGATCAATGATAATTGTATGTCTATTACTTTTCTTTGTATTTTTGTTTTTTTTATAGCTTTTGATGGAATTCCTATCTTGTCATTCAGTTTCACTTTGAATGGATGGTTATTTTGCGCGAAAACGACGTTGGATGACGTCATTAAAAACATCAAGCAATTTTCTAAAGTTTGTTTACCATTCGATTACGTTAAAAACAGTGTGTGAGTGACCATTTCAATTATTTTATAAATTTCTGCCATAATAGGTTGAAAAAAAACACGTATTTTGTTGTTGACACTATAGGAAGGATTCCGTTATTTTATTTGAAAGTAGTTCCTTATTTCTATTTCGCGGCTCTTGGCAAGCACGAGAAAAAGTTCCGGTGCAATATCAATGTGTGCAATATCGTAGAATATTGCACACTTAGCTCAATGCAAACTAAACGGGACAATATGAAAGTATACAATAAAATTCAATACAATAACTTTCTCAGACCTGTTATTAAAGATATGGACCAGTCTTACTCATAATATTATTTTTCATAAACGATCGTTTTCCTATAATTAAAATTAGTATATATTAATGTAGAATGGTCTAGCGGACATAACTATATATATTTTTTATGTTATTGTGTTAAAAATGATTTTGTAATTAATGATTTACTTTCCGGTACCGCCAAAAAATAGTCATAGATTTTGGATAAATGACTGAGTGTTCATATTCTTCTATTTAATTCTCAAAAACGAACACAGGTTTTCTTTTTACTAAAATTGATTTATATCAGTGCAGAAGTTAGGGTTAGGGTTATTTGTTATTTAACATTTACTTTCCGGGACCCGATTCTTTATTTAATTTTCTATCCAAGTTGGGTCACACATGTTTGCCATAGGTAGTTTGTTAAAACCATCATATCATAATGATATTAAACAAGCATTATTTATTTTTTGTTGGTAGTTATACTAACAAACATAAAGAAGCATTTATGTAATAAACAAGAAATGTGTCCATCGGACACGGATGCCCCCACTTCAAACCATCTGCCTAACTGCGACCTTGACCTTTGTGGCACTGACATGATTCTTGCACAAGACAAACCTTCTCATTGTGATGAACATTTGTGTGAAGTTTGACGCATTAATTTCCTTCAGTAGTTTTGGACTAACGGCTGACATGAAAGAAATGACCTTTGACCTCCAACTGTCACCTTGACCTTTGAGGCACTGACTGATTATTGTGCACGACACACCTTCTCAATTTGATGAACATTTGTGTGAAGTTTGACGTAACTCCCTTCAGTAGTTTCCAAGTAAGGCCTAAAAAAAAAATATGTGTGTTTCTGGTTTCACCCTGTCAAAAAGTTAGGGTAGGTAGGTAGGAAAAAAGGGTTTTTTTTAAATATTTTTTTTATATATATTGTTCGCATATATTATGTCATTTTTGTACTAAGGCAACTTCTTGATAACCTTTGCAAACAGTTTGGATCCAGATTAGATGCTTAACAACTCTGGCTAATAAAATTATCATTTGAATAAAAATATTTGTTGTTTGATTGTAATATTTCCTTTTTTTCTTTCTTTTTTTCTTTTTTTTTGCTAAAAATATTTAGGGTCTGTCGGGAAACCGGAAACATGATTCTTGCGCGCGACACACCTTCTCAATGTGATGAACAGTTGTTTGAAGTTTGACGCAACTCCCTTCAGTACTTTCCAAGTAATAGCTGAGACACTATTTACGATGGACGGACGGACGGACAGTGCAATTACTATATGCCTCCCTGTGGGGGCATAAAACAATATTAAATGACTTTGTAATTAATCATTAACGTTCTGGGATTGCATGAACATGTGCTTTAACATATACGTGTTTTATAGTTTTTATAACATGATGAGTCATTTAGCAGTCAATAGTTATCTTATCTTTATTTTTATTTTTTCTTGATATTTTTTATTTTAATATGTAAGTAACATATCAAGGGTATAACACCATACTGTGCTATATCTACACATTTGTATAGGAAATATAATATAATAGAAGATCCTTTTCATTTTTTTTAGATATTTAATCTTGTGTAGGTATGATAGCAGAAAATGATGATGAAGTTGTGTAAACAGACTAGAATAAAAATGCACCTATTAACATTTTCTAAAAGAACTATGATGTCATTTGTGCTAAATAGTATTCAGTACTCGATCTCTAAAATAAGGAGTATTCAGTATTCAGACCTGAAATTAAGGAGTATTCAGTACTCAGCGGGGAGCGGGGTTACATCCTCATATATAATGATCGTATGATAGGTTTTATATGATTCTTATAAAAGATATCATATGGGATTCATATAAGAATCATATGAGAATCACATATGGCACAATTGTCTGTGTACCGAGCCATCTCTGACAATAGACAGTGACTTTTAAAGCTATTACTGTGATCTACGAGCCGTCAATTGTGTGAAATTAGATTCCAGGTTTGTTTACATACACTTTACAGATACAATAATGAATTATATTAGTGAAGAGACATCCATCACACAACTATGGTGTACCATCAGGGTCATAATTATTTCATTAGTATGATACTATATCTTTGAATATGATACTGTTTTTTTTGGACTATTATTCAAAACTTTTCAGTATCATACAAAATATATAATTATCATACTAACATCAACAATAACGACCCTCGCGGTATGTAACGCATGGTAAGGTTTAATTAGTATGATACAGTATCATACTCAATAATTTCAGTATCATACTAACTTATATCATACTGAACATTTCAGTATCATACTAAACTCTTCAGTATCATTCTCAATAATTTCAGTATCATACTAACTAAACCATTCAATATCATTCTAAAAATGCCAGTATCATTCTAAAAAAAAATCAGTATCATTCTCAAAAAAATAATTTGACTATCATACTAAATAACTTCAGTATCATACTAAACTATTCAGTATCATTCTAAAAATGCCAGTATCGTTCTAAATAATTTGAGAATCACTCTTAAATTATTTCAGTATCATTTTAAAATGTCATTCTAAATTATGTCAGTATCATATTAACCTATTCAGTATCATTCTAAATAATTGGGTCACAATAAAATCCCATTATGCAATCAGCCAATCAGAATAAATGCTACACATTTTTTTTGCGCGCCAAATATTCATCATTGACACGTGGACAAATGACTGCATGCCTACCTATAATTTAAGCCGGTCCCCACTTTCCAATGGAATATTTAGAGAAAAGAATAATGAGGGGAAATGGGGACACATACATGCGAATACTGTGGTTATATTAACAAATATACAATTAATGAATGAACGAATAAATGGTGTTTTACAGCACGTCGACACAAAAATAGGTCATATTGTGCGCAAAAAACGATGAAAGATGAAGAAATGAAGTAGTACATAAAAATTAATGTAACTATATAAAGATAAAACTATCAACAAATAAGGGACGATCATGGTAGTAATATAAACTATGTATAAATGTAAATCAGTAAATGCCTGTCAACGGGTGTATAAACAAGTAAATGTATATAAGAACATATTATAATGATTTATAAAGTCTTGATTATTATAATGATTTATATAGTCTGATTTCTTTCAGGAAATCTAAAACAAGACTAAAATCTATAATATCAAATAACTCTTTCATATAGTATTAACATTGTAGTACCTTTGACGCATAGAAACAAAGTATACACATTCCAGCAAGATGTGTTTGACCATTAATGGTGCAACAAATATAGAAACAAATATACAGTTTGTATCACTAACCATGCTAATTGACATATCCCCAGTGAAAAAGTCAGTGAAATTTCAGTGAAATCTGAAAATATTGACCAATCTCAGTAAAAACACCAAATTTTGTGGCATACAGTAGCATACAAGTGTTTCAATTAAATTTCAGTGAAATTTTTACAAATTTCACTAAAATTATAATTGATTGAAATTTCAATGACATATTTCTCTCGCTCTCTCTCTACACATTTATTCATTTAGACAGACAGACGGAGAGACAGATATATGCTTGCATAGTACATCATATAACTCACCCTACTGAAAATGCAGCTGGGATCCCGGGGGAAATGATATATATAGATAATTAAAGCCTGGAAAAAAACAACTCAATTTTAAAGATTTTTCGAATGTATAATTGGCAAACTGTGAAGTTTTATATTAAAAAACATCACTGGACCGCTACCTTGATATGTGAAGGAAGTTTTATATGAAGACAAATTGATTGGTTTAGGAGAGTGATTGTGAAAAAAGTGCAAATAAAATGCAAAGTGATTCTGACAAAAGTGCAAATAAAATTCACACCCTTTTGAATTCCTGGCTGGAAGTTGCAACAACTATAGTTTTTCCTTGCACCATTTAATGATTAAAAGTAAGTGTTTTTTAATTATACTTACATTAATTATTGTATCAAAGCATCTTATACAGGTAATAGTTGTATTTGAAAGAGGAAATTTCTACATGTAGACAGTGGAAACAGTATTTTAAAGCCAAATCCCTATTGTCATATGTTTTCGCGGATTTGACCTTGTTTTTTTTGTTGCTAGAAAAATGGTTTTCAGCACTGCAGATATTATTTTATCAGTATCATATGCAAGATTTCACCAAGTATGATCATGTAGGTCTTCTAAGTGATGTAGATGGAACATTATAAATTTATGAATTGTTCTTGAACTGTTGTATTTTCATTGAAATGTCACTGAAATTTCACTGAGATTTCACTGAGATTTCACTGTTATTTTGACCAATTCAGGTGAAATTTCACCAAAATTTCACTGAAACTCACTTATATTTTGCCCAATTTTTTCAGTGAAATTTCACCAAAATTTTAGTAAAATTTCACCAAAATTTAAATGAAATTTCACCAAAATTGCGTTGAAATTCACTGAGATTTTACTTTTATTTTGACCAATTCTTTCAGTGAAATTTCACCAAAATTTAGTGAAATTTCAACGATATTTCACTGTTATTTTGCCCAATTCTTTCAGTGAAATTTCACTGTTATTTCAGTGAAATTTCAGTGTACATTTTCACTGGGGTAACACAATGTCACAATGCCATTCTTTTATATTACATAATTACAGTATATAGAATATCTTACGTGTGCCTGTTTAATACTGAATTTATTAAATGCGTTGGATAAAATGAGGCACAGCCTCGCATCATATCAAGTTTATCCAACGAGTTTAATACATTCAGTATTAAATATGCATTAAAAAGCTGGACAAAATGATATGTTGCGAGGCTGTGCCGAGCACCACATCACTTTTATCCGAGTTTAATACATTCAGTATTAAAAAGGCATGAATGTGAGATTCTATTTATCACACAACTCCAAAATAAACTCTCATAAAGAACATTTATTTCTATAGCTGCCTGTATATAACGTTTTTGTTTGACGACGTCGTATGTTTACTTGGTTTGTCACCGAGTAAATGAAATACCTTGACAATTTTTTGTAATCTTTAAACATTCACAAAAATCAACGAGACAATTGCGATGCATACCGAGCTGAACGGAAAAGACTACCATAAAGGTGTCTTAATGAACTGTGTTCCCTTGACATTCACTCAAAACTAAGATAAAGCTACTTCTATGAACAGTGTTTCCTTGACATTCACCCAAAACTAAGATAAAGCTATCTTTATGAAATGTGTTCTCTTGACATTCACCTAAAACTACAACAAAGCTATCTGAATGAAATGTGTTCCCTTGACATTCACTCAAACTACCATAAAGCTGTCTTAATGTACTGTGTTCCCTTGACATTCACTCAAAACTAAGATAAAGCTATCTTAATGAAATGTGTTCCCTTGACAATCACTCAAAACTACCATAAAGCTATCTTAACTGTGTTCCCTTGACATTCACTCAAAACTAAGATAATGTTATCTTAGTGAACTGTGTTCCCTTGATATTCACCCAAAACTACACTAAAGCTATCTTAAGGAACTGTGTTCCTTTGACATTCACTCAAAACTACCATAAAGCTGTCTTAACAAACTGTTCCCTTGACATTCACCCAAAACTACCGCAAATCTCTCTTAATTAATTGTGTTCCCTTGAGATTCACCCAAAGTTACAGGAAAGCTATCTTAACAAACGGTGTTCCATGACATTCACCCAAAACTACAATAAAGCTCTCTTAATTAAATGTGTTCCCCTGACATTCACCCAAAACTAAAATAAAGATATCTTTATGAACTGTGACATTCACCCAAAAGTACATCTACCATCTTCCATACAGCTATCTAAATAAAGTGTGTTTCCTTGAGGTTCACTCAAGAACCTGCCTTTGTGTGATCAAACAAAGATATCGTGCTTGAATGCCATTTTAGATTTAAATGTTCAAATTTAAAAACAGCATTAGCCACTTTCGTTATTTATTTTCGTGCCACGATGTCTAGTATTCTGTTGTCATACAGATTGTTTAACACCAATTGAACTACCTCCTTTTTAAATCCTGAGAAACCAGACATAAATGTGACAAACATGAGTGGAGTCTTGTAAATAGTGGCAGCAACTTCAACAGCAGTAGAAGCTTCTGTTACAGTACAAAATGGAGAAGTAATAGTAGCAGCAGTAGTAGCATCATTAGCAGTAGTACTAGAGGAGTAAAAGGCAGAGGAGGAGTAGCAGCAGCAGTAGCAGAAGCAGTAGTAGTAGCAGCAGCAGCAGCAGCAGTAGCAGCCACAGCAGTAGTATAGTAGTAGCAGCAGTGAAGTTATTAATAGGTAGTAGAAGTGATGCTATTAGCAGCTGCAGTAGTTGTAGTGGTAGTAGAAGTAGTAGTATCAGAAAAAGGGAAGCTATCAATAGCAGTAGTTCTAATAGTTCCTGCCCCTCAGCAGCAGTTGTAGTAACATCAGCTCTACAATCAGCAGCAGTTGTAGTAACATCAGCTACAATCAGTAGCAATGAACAGTAGCAGCAGCAAACTCTGCAGTACTAGAGATAGAAGTTTGTAGCAGTCATAGTAGTAGCAGCAACAACACTAACATATATAGAGGTTGATTTGTTTGAGTGGTGTTTTACGTCATTTTAGCACATGTTAGGCCATAATTATATGACAGTCAATATTTTTTGTGGTAGAGGCAGACCATCCCATTTTCCTCGGTAGAAACACTTTCTCACTATTAGGTGCAGCGTCTTCACTCTCCCAGACATGGAACCACTACAGAGGAAGAAATATCCAGAAGAATAGTGATATCTGTCAGAATAAAAGCAGTAATTAGTCTTTGATTGAATTGGGTTTTAAGGCACACCAACACATGAAAGGTTTAATATATAGCACCTTACAGGCATGAACATGCCAGGCTCATCCTCCATGTACATCGAGATAAAATATGGAAAATGGGCCTAGAACCTTCTCACCCTGAACTGCAGAGTTGCTGCAAATTCTATCGTAGAAACTCCATTTACGCTGAAGCCACGTTTATTGTTTTTCTGCCACTGCTCTTTTGATGTGAGCGAGATGGCACCTGAAACAATGCAGGGATCATGATGAAGACCTTTAATGAACATGAACAAAAAATGATAAAATGAACATTTTTTTGGGAGGATTCTACCCCTGTGCCTACCCCTAAAGTTATTGCCAAATTACAAAGTTAAAGGAATTTTTTTTAAACAAAATTTGATTCTACCCCTCTGCCTACCCCTCCAAAGGGATCTGCAGTGGCCCTATTCTTTTCCCTGTGACCCACACGGGGCATAACATTAATAAAAGCATTGTGTTAATAAAAGCATTGAGTATGTTGTTTTACATCATTTTCAACCCATATATATGATGGTCGATTTTTTGTGGTGGAGGCAGACCACCCACTTTTCCTGGGTAGAACCAGTACTGTAACACCTCCCGCCATCCGTAAAAATCGACACTTCCTCGCTTACAAGTCAAGCTCCCAGTGGGATTCAAACCCGCAGCGGTGAGAGGCGAAGTTTACAGTGCAACGTCGTTAACCATTCGGCCACGGAGATGCTCAGGTGAGTTGTAGAAATTCCAACATCACTACTACAAGGAAAGTAACACTAGCACAAGTCGCAGCAGCAGCAACAATATGTAGCCCTACTGGACTGACTAATATTTTCTCTTGTATATGACAAAGGATTGGTGACACAGATTATCGACCCTAAGTCAGAATGGATCCTCCTCGTGCCAATGGCATTCCACCTGTGAAGTTCCATTAGTGCAGCTACAAAGAGTGAACGTTTATTGTGCTGATAAGTTTTTAATGATCTTTGGTCCTGGCAACATAGTGATCCCAAAATAAATAGGGGTGTAGTGCCATGAGTATGGCTACAAGCTTCAAGTTATCATGTGGAAAATGACCATGACCCGATCATGAAAAGGACAATCCACCTGTGAATTTTCATGGGTTTGTCTACAAAGGTAAAAGTTTTTCATGATCAGGTCATGGTGACCATGACCTTTGTCTGACTGATTGACCCGAAAATCAATAGGGGGTCCTCCTTTCACCAAGGAATATTCCTCTATCTAGTGTCCTGAGACCAAGGAAAATTCCTCTATCCAGTGTCACGAGACCAAGGAAAATTCCTCTATCTAGTGTCCTGAGTATGGCTACAAGTATTGAAGAGTTATCTTGTGTGTGTTCATGATATATTGTTTGGGGCGCTTAAATTGTTTCAGGCAAAGGTTTTTCTGCTGTAGCTTCAGCAATTTAAATAATACGTACATCAATTACATCTCATTAGAACTGGCATTTTTAGTGGTAAATAAAACAACCTTAGTTTTGAAAATTGGTTGAGAAACAAATATTTTACAGCCAAAATGATTTTTTGATGGGATTTTCCTATGTAAATTCCTTGTTGGTGGGACTGCAGAAAATTAAGAAATTTCAAATAACTTCAGTTAAGACTTCATAATTTGCTAGAAAACATCAAGGGTGTCTTAATTTACGAATATCCAACAATTTGCCGTTTTTTGATACAAGCTCAATGCGACTTATTTAATAGATTGGTCTTATTTAAAACATTTTCTTGCAGTAGGCATATGCCAATTTACTTACTCTCCTATAAAGACTAAATATTTTTTATGGGAAGGTTATAAACCATTATAAATTGCCATAATTGAGGCAAAATAGACAACGGAATGTTAAAGCTTTCCCACGCATCATTCATATATCATCGTAATAGTCTTTCAAAGTCACATATTCAATGTGCGACCTGCTGAAACTGTTTATTCAAGACATAATGCGTCAATTTATAAAGAAAAGATTAATGTACCGAAAGTCTGTAAAATAGTTGAAAGGGACACATGGTAATCTTGATTTTTGTAAAACTTGCTGCATCCCGCTAGTTTTTTTTACATAACTGGACAAGTTTAAATGGCGGCCGGACCGGCGGGGGCGAAGGAGAAGGAGAAGGGTCTACTACACTGGTAATATTAATAATTGTTGGCTACTTAATGTAATTATCAATATTTTATCATATTTTTTATAATAGTTAATAAGTGAGAGTTAGTTTAATCTCGAATCGCGAGACAATAACATGAAGTTGGCTTTTACGCAAACATATACCAAACAAAGGAAATAGACCAATGATTTTCGAAAATTAATTTTAGCAATTTTACAGGAGTTTTTCACATAATTCCGTGGGGCCAGGAGGAGGGTTAGAATTCCGTGAGATTTCATCTCACACCGTGAGATTTCATCACGCCGTGAGGTATCACATGTATGTTTTAGTAACAGTGACATTGACCTTGCCTCCAGTGACCCCAAATGCAACCCCTTCCTCTTCATATAAACTACCTATCCAGAAAGTTTCATGCCAATATCTCATTCCTAACTAAAGTTATTGAGTGAAAACGAAACCTAGCGCTATCACCGATACCCTTGTATTTATTTTAAAGTAATTTTAAGTCAAATAAAGGGCCAGAATTCTGTAATAAATTAGGCAATCAACAATGGGTGATATAGAGGGACACAAGGTCATCAGTTCTTATATGTAAATGAAGTTTGGGAACAACCCATTAGAAACTGTTTGAGGAATGCAAGTAATAAGTATGTGTTATGCGACGCAACAGGGCGTGATGCGACAAACACGTGTTACACTACGGGACGTGACGCGATGGGACATTGAGGACAACAAGAATCCTATATAGCCCCCAAATCACTTTATGAAAGTGGGGTTATAAAAAGTATTATGGTTTAAAAACATGGGGTACAATACCGGTGGTTGCTTTGAAATAGGACTCAGAGTGGGGTATGTAAATAGATAGGTTTATAAGCACGTTACTACTGTCTCACCGCAGAGCTATCTTTTATGGCGTTATCGGTAGAGCGTCCACTTCACATGCAAGGAGTCCCGAGTTCAAACCAGCTGAGTGCCGCTGAGTGCCTAAATATTGATGGAGAATCCGGGTAGGCATTGTATGAGGTTCTGCCCAGATGCCTAGATAATTGTATACGTTGTTGTCTATATGTGTTGTGTGATATTTGAAAGTTTCAAATATCAAAAAGTAAAAAGGTTTATGAAAGCGGGGTTATAAAAAGTATTATGGTTTAAAAACATGGGGTGTAATACCGGTGGTTGCTTTGTAATAGGACACAGTTGGTTGGTATGTAAATAGATAGGTTTATAAGCACGTTACTACTGTCTCGCCGCAGAGCTAGCTTTTAAGGCGAAGTCGGTAGAGTGTCTGCTTCACATGCAAGGGGTCCCGAGTTCAAACCGCTGAGTGCCTAAATATTTATGTGTAATTTTCTGGTCCGATTACAGCTTAATCTAGATTAAATAAAGAGCACACTTTAAAGAGGGAATTGAAAGTGGTTGATTATGGTAGATAGATGCATAATACACCGAGTCTGACTGTAACCCCTTCAAGTTTTAGACAGAGTATCTTTACCATCCCGGCCATGAAGGGGCTATTCTGAAAAGTGCTCTTACCATAAGGCATTTTTGAATGAGCCGGATTTAACACCAGATGCTCAAGATTATAGTCTCGACAACAACTTTATAAACATTTATAGACAAATAGGGCTCGATCTTAGATATAGTATATATATGTTCTAAAAATAAACTGAAACGGTCTTTCCGACAAACAGTTCATTACACACACGGTATATATACAAAAGTACAGGGTTATTATGTCGGACATCATATTAAAAGGTTTACACAGTATGTGATGTCATTGATCTTTAGCCCAGATATATCCCTATAAGGAAGAAGGTGAAAATCCCTAAATGCCAATTTAGATGGCAGATTGTCCCATGTTTATCAAACATTCACCAAACAGTTTTGTAATTGAGACATGTTGGTAAATAGCAATCAATGTGGCAGACACATATCACATACTCCTTAATTAAGTTTCTCACCAGACCAGCAGTAAAGTATTGGAAATGCCTCTAAAATAGTTTTATACTCACTTCCATCATTTTGCACAGACTTAAATAGCTTTTTTATTATTCACTAACGTGCAATGGTAATATTCGGTCAGCCTTTTGGGTGCCATTTTTGTATAAGCGGATGAAACTTATCTAAACAAGAGGCCCAAGAGGGCCTGTAGACGCTCTACTGTCTTAAACAGCTTTTATCAGGAGATCAGGAGAAGTAGTCGGTACAAAGCTTGTGTAATCCGCTATAAACATGTGATTATTTGTTGCAAAACTGTAACTGGTTTTATTTTCTTGTATATTTTAGTACAAGAGAATGAAATAAGCCATGGTTTTCAACAACCGAGTCAAGTTGATCATGAAAAATTGTGATAGACTGATCAGATCAAAGGCATAACTGATAGATGATCGATCAAATCAACAACATTACTGATCATACAAACATAAGATTAGACTATGTTTAAGTATAAAGTAAACATAACTTAAAACAAGATTTTTAAAACAAAGTTTGGTAAAATAAAAGTTCAAAATTTAAAACAAAGTTTGTAGGAATCAGGATCAACAAGTTGAACAATGCAGTAAGGTACAAACATATGATTAGACTATGTCTAACTATAAAGTAAACATAACTTCAAACAAGGTTTTTAAAAGAAAGTTTGTAGGAATCTGGATCAACAAGTTGAACAATGCAGTAAGGGAGATATTAATCTCGCAACGCATGCAACTGTGATTCAAACAGGTTCACGGTCAGTCAAGTACAACATATGATTAGATTGGATTTAACTATAAAGTAAACATAACTTCAAACAAGGCGACCATTTTGATTATTCGACGATAACGAAATACACAAATTTGATAGAGACCAACTCAAGGATATTGCATTAGAATGGAATAAGAAGTTTCGGAGATGTCGTTTGAAATTTCCTTAAATTTGACCTAGTTTTAGCCTTGGTGGCCATCTTGGACAACTGGCGGCTGCGAAAAACACAAATCTGAGGCGCACTATCCCAAAGATCATTGTGATAAAGTTTCAACAAAATCCTTCAAGAGGTTTCAGAGGAGATGTCATTTTTAGCCTTTTTCTACATAACTCTATCTAAACTTTGGGTCGTCGTGGCGGCCACTTTGATTATTCAACGATAACAAAAAACACAAATTTGATAGAGGCCAACCCAAGGAACATGTATATGATATTTCACTGGAATGGATTAAACGGTTTGTCGTTTGAAATCTCTTTAATTTTGACCTAATTTTAGCCATGGCGTCCATCTTGGATGACTGACAGCCACGAAAAACATAATTCTGAGGAGGACTATCCCAAAGATCATTGTGTTAAGTTTCATCAAAATCCTTTAAGCGGTTTCAGAGAAGATGTTGATTTTATAAAATTGCTTACAGACGGACAAACGGACGAAAAGTGATCGCATAATGTACTACATGTTAAAGTTTTAGGAAAAGGAGGATAACTCTGTCAAAATGAAAGTCAAAGTTATTATACATGTGTAACAACATTTCTTCGAGATATTTGACATGTGTAACAACATTTCTTGAAGATATTGGACATGTGTAACAACATTTCTTGAGATATTGGACATGTGTAATGACATGTTTTGGGATAAGATGCAGATGTGTGTGAAGTTTCATGAACATAGGTCAAATACTTTTCAATGTTAAGTTGCATGTTAAAGTGTAACAGACTGATGAAGACGGCTGGTGACAGACGATGGAGGACGATAGACAATGGACAAAGCGATCCCTGAGTGTCTACCATGCTAAGCAGGCGACACAAAAACCCTTGAGAGACCTATTGCAGAGCTAGCCTATTTAAAAAATACAGTATTAAATAGGCATGAACATGAGATTATATTTATCACATAACTCCAAAAATGCCACAACATACATTAATTAATGTAGTTGCCGAATATAATATATTGTTTATTATGTTTCCTAGGAAGACGTCATAACAATGTTAATTCCATCTTTTCTGTACAACACCAAACAATAGAACTCCCGTCTGCTTCCATAATCCGGTATTTTTAACGGTTATGTAAACCCATGAAGCAATTCCGATGTACATTCACCTGAATGGAAAAGACCGAACAAAGATTCGGCCTTCATTTACATATTTATTACAGATATTTTTTGTGTCATGACTTAATTACACTCTTGCCCCACAAGTTATGCATGAACTTGGAAATGTTGTTTTGGTTTACGATGGTCATGTTAGAGGACATGTTTTTGTTGACGAGTGTCATGATAATTGCTAGTTAGAAGCAATGTAACAATCATCAGTCAGCATTCTAAGAGCTTCAAGAAACATTATAAGTTTAATGATCATCTACTAATTATCGATATTTTAGGTACTCTTTTCTTATGAGAAACACAGGATTCTTCCAGAATAGAAGTATTTGCAATGACCTAATTCAAACCCAAGCTTACTTTGATTTAGATCAACAAGTTTGATTTAAATCTGCTGCCCGGAATAGTGTACCAATAATTATGTGTTATTATGTAAATATCACATCCTCTTGAGGGTGCCAGTGAATATTATCAACCCGAGAATGTAATGTCGACCAGAGGATGTGACATTTACATAATAACACTGGCACTCTCAAGAGGATGTGATATTTATTTTATTATACCAAAGAAATACTCCTAATATACTAATATACTCGATAATGAAGAAAAAATTGTTGTTGTTGTTGAAAAAAATCTATTTTCAGAACTGAGCTTTTCAAAAAGCTAGTGGGTCGATATTTTGCTATGACGCGTTGAGGGTGATAGCATGAAATATCAACCCGGCAGGGTATGGGGATTTTACATGGAGTGTTTACAGCGAGGTATTATAATATCTTTTAGCTAGTTCCAAACTTCCAAATGTTCCAGTACTAGCCAACAATGTAAAGGAAGATCACATTAGATCAACAAGTTTGATTAAAATCTGCTGCCCGGAATAGTGGAACAATATTTGTGGTAATCTGATAAAGAAAACTGTTTTAATGATATTTAAAGGTGCCTAAAGCGTTCAAAACCACATTATTTTCCATTGGTTTGTCAGTTAATCACCAGCTTGAACACCTTATGAGATATACTGAACGATTCCGCATTCCAATTCATATATACCTTAATTATCTCATAAAAGAATCATAGAGAAACATCCAGTGTTATGACATACCATCATGGACTCAAAATTGATATGAAATCCATATTTTATATATTAGCCAGGTAGAAGTGAAAACTGAGGCGTTTATTCATAGAAAGAAATACTGAAGCCTTTTTTCAGCGATTTAATTTGCTTCATGAAATACCTGGCAAAAAGAGAGATTCAGCATGTTTGTGTTTTGTCTATAATCATTAGCAAATGAGTGAAAATACTACCAAGCCGCCTTACAGTTAATTAACTACTTGTTACATTTTAAAATAGTTCATGTACATGTATGCTTGAAATAAAGCCGGATGTTTCATATTTTTTAATTTTTTTATTTTCTCAGCAAATGAGGTTGACAACATCCAGCAGTACTGATGTCATGACTCAATGTCACAGTTAATTTCTTTCAGCTTTGGTTGGCTCAAACGTTTCAGAGCTAATTAGAAATATTTGTGATTATGAATTTTCTTTCTACAAGAAATATTAGTTTTTCAGTTATAGAACAAGTGAAAAAGTCTACCTCACAATCCAACTTAAGTGAAATACTGTGTTTCCCTGATAAGAATAAGAGCGCGCCGCACCTCCCCAACCCCCATTTTTTTCTCTTAAAATATAAAAGATCTTCAAAATGAAATAAATTTTTGATCTTTTGTATTCAACAAATCACCCCACCCACACCCCACCCACACCCCACCTTTTTTTACATTTTATACGAGCAACCTCTTGACGTTTTGCATAGTGCCTGGGAGCTACTATTAGGTATATATACTGAAAGGAAAAAGAAACACGACACGGGAATTTCCGCTATATATTGTATATACTGCACACTTAATTCCATATAAATTCCAAGGAAATCCCACGACGTTTTGTAAAAAAAAAAAGAGTTGCAGTTAGTTAGAGAAAGGACACAACTGTGATGTTGTAGACCTTTTAAATCACAGTACACGTTGTAACAAGAAATTCATAAATGTTGAAGTCCCTCTTTGAAAAATTGAGCTAGTTCAGTACTGTAACGTAAAGAGTTTGCAAAATTTTGCATCCTAAGTTTGCTCACGTGCCGAGTCAAACGCATACTCTATCAATAATGAAACTTTGCAGAAATACTATTTGCTGTGTTACGTGTTGTTATAGTATTTTTTCCGAAAGGAAAGATCTTACGTAGCCATGAACCATTCGCATATTGTACATACAATATATATTCATTATTGAATATATTAAACGAGCTGGCAAAATGATATAATGCGAGGCTCTTGTCGAGCATTATATCCTTTTTGCTAACGAGTTTAATAAATTCAGTAATGAATGAGAAGGAATGTGAGATTCTATTTATTACATAACTTATAACATCACATTACGTCAGAAAACGTACATTAACGTGACGTCCATGATGTCATTAACGTTATGTTATACCACTAGTGGCATATCGAAAATATTGAATGGTGTTATTACACTCCCACACCGCATGTTATGTGATAAATAACAATAAGCATGCCATGCCTACAACTCATTATACTTGCTGACATAGGTGAGTCAGCGACATCATCTTTTCGAACATTTTCACAATCAAGCAAGAAATCATCTACAAATATGTCCTGACACGGACTTTTTACCCGCATGCATATTTTATGACATTTATCACACTTACTGAGCCCAGTGGTAAATTTACTTTAAAACCACATCATCTACTGTGAACCAGCATTATTGGACCTGCAAAATCCACCGATGGCAGAAAATATCGCAGAAAGTATCACGCCATATTTCATGTCAGTCAGTTATGATCCATTTCCTTTCTGGTTATAATCACAGGAAATTAAATAGCTCTTCGTGGTGACCAGTATGAAACTCTGTCAGCAAAAATTGACTGGATGTGTGTGGATATATCAGGATATATAAATGTATTTATCATGCAGATATGCACTTTTCTGCCTAATAAAGGGGTGACCTATTAAATTTTGATTTAATTAGGCACTGACCAATAAAGCAAATCAATGTGGAATCCCTCGGCGTTTACTGTACGTAACGTTACCTGACGTCATGCACCTAACTTTGCCTGACGTCATAAAACAAAAAAAAACAACATCATGGCGATGTCATTCTGAATTTATGTCATAAGCATACCATTCTAAGAAATAGGTAATAATAGTAATTCATATAGAAAATATGGATAATCTACATGATAAATAGAATATTAAGTCAGTGCCTTTTACTATCAAGTTTATTAGGCTCGGCACGAAAACGAAGAATGGCTCGGCAGAGCCTCACCATTCTTCATTTTCTAAGCCTCGCCTAATAAACTTGATAGTAAAAGGCACTGACATAATATTTTCTATATATATATATCACTTCTTGGTCTTCTATTTCTGGACATAAAGCACTTAATTATATCTGTAATGGTGCTATAACATTATTAGTTTTCTACTCAACTACACTATAAGAATAAATACAGGCAGTCAGACATTTGTCTATATAATTTATATAATACACATTTAATTCCACTAACAGTCTATTAAATCATTTTAAAATTATTCTGTATTTATAATTTTATGATTCTTGATTTCAAGAAACTCATAAACTCATTACTCATTGAGAGATACAAACAGTCTTAATCTGTTTCTCACATCAATTTAATGCTCATTAAGTTCTCAGACCACACTGAGTTGCATCATGATGGCATGTCATAATACCAGGATGCGATGTCATAATACCAGAAAGTGATGTCATGATAGAAAGAACCAAAATAAAAATATGAATCAAGCATTCTGATTGGTTCCATGATAAAAACTGGACCAATGAAGCCAGTAAATTTAAAACTCATTACATTCTCAGAACACATTGAGGGTTTATTTGACATTTAGTAATGAGGTTTTTGAAATCCGGAAACACAAAATTCTAATAATAAAATAATTCTAAAATGATTTAAAAGACTGTTACTAATGTTTCAGAGAAAGTTGTTTAGTAAATTACAACTAGTTAGAGAAAGATCAAAAAATTAAATCTGTGATATCGTAGATTTTTTAATCACAGTACACTTTGAGATTTATAAATGTAGAAGTTCCATCTTGAACATTTGAGAAATGTCGGAATTGTATTTAATAATGCTAAGAGACATTTTACAATTTCCTCTCCAGTTTAAGCCAAATGCGCATTCTAGCAAAAGAAAAGTTGGTAATCAGTGTTTTATGTGTTGTTTTAGTCTTCTCAAGTTCTGGAATGACCTATTATGTAGCCCTGTTCCTTATGCCTTTCAGTATATCTGTAAATGGTGCTATAACATGGTCATTCTTCTACTGAAATACAGCATTCTTCTACTGAAGTACAGTGTGATAATATCTGTAAATGGTGCTAAAACATGGTCATTCTTCTACTGAAGTACAGTGTGATTTTATCTGTAAATGATCATTCTTCTACTGAAGTACAGCATGATTATATCTGTAAATGGTGCTATAACATGGTCATTCTTCTACTGAATTACAGTATGATTATATCTGTAAATGGTGCTATAAAATGGTCATTCTTCTACTGAAGTACAGTGTGATTATATCTGTAAATGGTGCTATAACATGGTCATTCTTCTACTGAAGTACAGTATAATTATATCTGTAAATGGTGCTATAACACGGTCATTCTTCTACTGAAGTACAGTATGATAATATCTGTAAATGGTGCTATAACACGGTCATTCTTCTACTGAAGTACAGAATGATAATATCTGTAAATGGTGCTATAACATGGTCATTCTTCTACTGAAGTACAGTATGATAATATCTGTAAATGGTGCTATATAATGGTCATTCTTCTACTGAAGTACAGTGTGATTATATCTGTAAATGGTGCTATAACATGGTCATTCTTCTACTGAAGTACAGTATGATTATATCTGTAAATGGTGCTATAACATGGTCATTCTTCTACTGAAGTACAGTATGATAATATCTGTAAATGGTGCTATAACATGGTCATTCTTCTACTGAAGTACAGTATGATTATATCTGTAAATGGTGCTATAACATGGTCATTCTTCTACTGAAGTACAGCATGATTATCTATGTAAATGGTGCTATAACATGGTCATTCTTCTACTGAAGTACAGTATGATTATATCTGTAAATGGTGCTATAACATGGTCATTCTTCTACTGAAGTACAGCATGATTTTCTATGTAAATGGTGCTATAACATGGTCATTCTTCTACTGAAGTACAGTATGATAATATCTGTAAATGGTGCTATAACATGGTCATTCTTCTACTGAAGTACAGCGTGATTATAGCTGTAAATGGTGCTACAACATGGTCATTCTTCTACTGAAGTACAGTGTGATAATATCTGTAAATGGTGCTACAACATGGTCATTCTTCTACTGAAGTACAGTATGATTATATCTGTTAATGGTGCTATAACATGGTCATTCTTCTGCTGAAGTACAGTGTGATAATATCTGTAAATGGTGCTATAACATGGTCATTCTTCTACTGAAGTACAGTATGATAATATCTGTAAATGGTGCTATAACATGGTCATTCTTCTACTGAATTACAGCATGATTATCTATGTAAATGGTGCTATAACATGGTCATTCTTCTACTGAAGTACAGAATGATTATAGCTGTAAATGGTGCTATAACATGGTCATTCTTCTACTGAAGTACAGTATGATTATATCTGTAAATGGTGCTATAACACGGTCATTCTTCTACTGAAGTACAGTATGATAATATCTGTAAATGGTGCTATAACACGGTCATTCTTCTACTGAAGTACAGAATGATAATATCTGTAAATGGTGCTATAACATGGTCATTCTTCTACTGAAGTACAGTATGATAATATCTGTAAATGGTGCTATATAATGGTCATTCTTCTACTGAAGTACAGTGTGATTATATCTGTAAATGGTGCTATAACATGGTCATTCTTCTACTGAAGTACAGTATGATTATATCTGTAAATGGTGCTATAACATGGTCATTCTTCTACTGAAGTACAGTATGATTATATCTGTAAATGGTGCTATAACATGGTCATTCTTCTACTGAAGTACAGTATGATTATATCTGTAAATGGTGCTATAACATGGTCATTCTTCTACTGAAGTACAGCATGATTATCTATGTAAATGGTGCTATAACATGGTCAATCTTCTACTGAAGTACAGTATGATTATATCTGTAAATGGTGCTATAACATGGTCATTCTTCTACTGAAGTACAGCATGATTTTCTATGTAAATGGTGCTAAAACATGGTCATTCTTCTACTGAAGTACAGTATGATAATATCTGTAAATGGTGCTATAACATGGTCATTCTTCTACTGAAGTACAGCGTGATTATAGCTGTAAATGGTGCTACAACATGGTCATTCTTCTACTGAAGTACAGTGTGATAATATCTGTAAATGGTGCTACAACATGGTCATTCTTCTACTGAAGTACAGTATGATTATATCTGTAAATGGTGCTATAACATGGTCATTCTTCTGCTGAAGTACAGTGTGATAATATCTGTAAATGGTGCTATAACATGGTCATTCTTCTACTGAAGTACAGTATGATAATATCTGTAAATGGTGCTATAACATGGTCATTCTTCTACTGAATTACAGCATGATTATCTATGTAAATGGTGCTATAACATGGTCATTCTTCTACTGAAGTACAGCGTGATTATAGCTGTAAATGGTGCTACAACATGGTCATTCTTCTACTGAAGTACAGTGTGATAATATCTGTAAATGGTGCTACAACATGGTCATTCTTCTACTGAAGTACAGTATGATTATATCTGTAAATGGTGCTATAACATGGTCATTCTTCTGCTGAAGTACAGTGTGATAATATCTGTAAATGGTGCTATAACATGGTCATTCTTCTACTGAATTACAGTATGATAATATCTGTAATTGGTGCTATAACATGGTCATTCTTCTACTGAATTACAGTATGATAATATCTGTAATTGGTGCTATAACATGGTCATTCTTCTACTGAAGTACAGTATGATTATATCTGTAAATGGTGCTATAACATGGTCATTCTTCTGCTGAAGTACAGTGTGATAATATCTGTAAATGGTGCTATAAAATGGTCATTCTTCTACTGAAGTACAGTATGATAATATCTGTAAATGGTGCTATAAAACGGTCATTCTTCTACTGAAGTACAGCATGATAATATCTGTAAATGGTGCTATAAAATGGTCATTCTTCTACTGAAGTACAGTATGATAATATCTGTAAATGGTGCTATAACACGGTCATTCTTCTACTGAAGTACAGTATGATAATATCTGTAAATGGTGCTATAACATGGTCATTCTTCTACTGAATTACAGCATGATTATCTATGTAAATGGTGCTATAACATGGTCATTCTTCTACTGAAGTACAGAATGATAATATCTGTAAATGGTGCTATAAAATGGTCATTCTTCTACTGAAGTACAGTATGATAATATCTGTAAATGGTGCTATAACACGGTCATTCTTCTACTGAAGTACAGTATGATAATATCTGTAAATGGTGCTATAACATGGTCATTCTTCTACTGAAGTACAGAATGATAATATCTGTAAATGGTGCTATAAAATGGTCATTCTTCTACTGAAGTACAGTATGATAATATCTGTAAATGGTGCTATAACATGGTCTTTCTTCTACTGAATAACAGCATGATTATCTATGTAAATGGTGCTATAACATGGTCATTCTTCTACTGAAGTACAGTATGATAATATCTGTAAATGGTGCTATAACATGGTCATTCTTCTACTGAAGTACAGAATGATAATATCTGTAAATGGTGCTATAACACGGTCATTCTTCTACTGAAGTACAGCATGATTTTCTATGTAAATGGTGCTATAACATGGTCATTCTTCTACTGAAGTACAGTATGATAATATCTGTAAATGGTGCTATAACATGGTCATTCTTCTACTGAAGTACAGTATGATTAATCTGTAAATGGTGCTATAACATGGTCATTCTTCTACTGAATTACAGCATGATTATCTATGTAAATGGTGCTATAACATGGTCATTCTTCTACTGAAGTACAGAATGATTAATCTGTAAATGGTGCTATAACATGGTCATTCTTCTACTGAAGTACAGTATGATTATATCTGTAAATGGTGCTATAACATGGTCATTCTTCTACTGAAGTACAGTATGATTAATCTGTAAATGGTGCTATAACATGGTCATTCTTCTACTGAAGTACAGTATGATTATATCGGTAAATGGTGCTATAACATGGTCATTCTTCTACTGAAGTACAGCGTGATTATAGCTGTAAATGGTGCTACAACATGGTCATTCTTCTACTGAAGTACAGTGTGATAATATCTGTAAATGGTGCTACAACATGGTCATTCTTCTACTGAAGTACAGTATGATTATATCTGTAAATGGTGCTATAACATGGTCATTCTTCTGCTGAAGTACAGTGTGATAATATCTGTAAATGGTGCTATAACATGGTCATTCTTCTACTGAATTACAGTATGATAATATCTGTAATTGGTGCTATAACATGGTCATTCTTCTACTGAATTACAGTATGATAATATCTGTAATTGGTGCTATAACATGGTCATTCTTCTACTGAAGTACAGTATGATTATATCTGTAAATGGTGCTATAACATGGTCATTCTTCTGCTGAAGTACAGTGTGATAATATCTGTAAATGGT